>JAJSOF020000033.1:1834014-1908391 GCA_025594305.2 Periplaneta americana | reverse complement strand
AAAGACTGGATGAAACAGAAATGTAAAGAAATTAAGGCTGTGGAAGGAAAATAAAGGAAGGATTTAATATACCACGAAGTAAAATGTTTGGACATCACAAATAAGAACTAATATATTCATGTGGTTGATAAAGACGAAATCGGTAGGCCTAATGAAATAACAGGCAGACAAGGGATGCTGAAAAGATGGACGAAATATGTAGAAGACCTATATGAGACAGGGAATCGTCCAGATGACTTAGCTATAGAAGAGAAGCAACCGTATCAGAAGACGAAAAAGATTTTCTATTTTAAGGGAAGAAGTTGAACTAGCGGTTAGGGCAGTCATGTCAATTGATGCCCATAGGAGCAAGCGCGCGCTTTAGAGCTCAGGGGAGGCTGAGCGCTTTACAGCGGAAAGGGAAGAGACAGACGAAAGAGGTGGTATATGCCGCTTGGTCGAGCTATATACAGGGATGGCCAGCACTGATTCAATAGATAAAGGGAAGAGAACTTATTAAAACTGTATCCATGGTAATTTTTAGATTTGCCTGAGAAGTATAAGTGCATTATAAGAATGTAAGTTTTAATATTAATGCTCATTTTTCACAAGTTTGATTTTTTGTTCAAAAGAAATATTTTCTGAACTTTTTTTTATAGAAAAGCGAAATTTTCAGGTATAGGCCTATTTATTTAGTAGCCTTACAGAATGTTTTCGTAAATCTAATATACCGTAAATACGTATTACTGAAGATAGTGTATTGAAAATTTTGAAAATATTCGCATGGAAATTGTTTGTAAGGAAATGAATATTAACAAAGCAACTACTGTTGCATTATAAGCAAAAGATACGTGTCCATGTGTTGTAAAAATGTCAGCTCTATAGCTTCAGCAGATTTCGAGAAAATAATTTAATATTCTGATGATAGGAAGTTGCTCACAAATATCACCTTAAAAGCATAATGCGATAAGAGTTTTGTTATGAAATATTAGTTACACTTAAAACAGATACATTACCTAGATAACTTTGTTTTGTACTTTAATATTGGTTTGATTAGTTTATTGATTACTTTTATAAGACTAAAGATACCATCAATATCAATTCCAACTTATCATGTGATACTCAATCTCTTTCTTTGGAATATCACTTTCTTTATGAATGAAGTGTTTCATCCACTTAATACAGTATAATATTATACTACTATGGAATTTAAGTGAATATTCCTTCTTAACTCTTTATTATGTTATTAACGTTTAAAACACAACTGCAATATTAAGAAATTGGTATTAGTACTTTTGTTTTACAGACAATATAGATAATATTAAACAGAAAGAAGCCATATAAAAATAACGACATAAAATTTGACGTTCCGTTTGAAGTTTGTGCACCACTGTTTTCTTAATCCAACAGGTTGCTTATTCATATACACAACCCTTCCTCTTTCCATACTTAGCGCTTGCTGCCCGCGCACGACGTCAAGGTCAGAAAAATGCGCTTGCTTTGACATCACTGACTTAGGGGAATGAAGAATGGAAAGCAACAGGAGTTGATGGAATCCCCATTGAATCAGTGAAGTGCTTGGGTGAAGACAAGAAGCAAATTCTATCATTATACAACGAAATATATGAGAAAGAATGGCCTGAAGATTTTACGTAGACAGAAAAATAATGCCAAGAAATGTAACGAGTTCAGGACTATCAGCCTGATATCGCACTCGGCGAAGATTGTCTTGCGAATACTGAATCAACTTTTATGTTCTAAGATGGAAGAACAATTGGAAGAAAAAGTACAATTTGGCTTCAGGAAGAGAAAAGGTACGAGAGATGCAATTTGGACTGCTACGAATAATCAGCGAAAGATACCTAGGGAAGAATAAAGAATTGTATGTAGTATTTGTGGACCTAGAAAAGGCGTTTGACAGAGTGGACTGGAATAAATTTACGGGGATGCTGAAAAAATTTGAGAATGGATTGGAAAGAGAGGAGTCAAGTCAGCATAGGGGAAAAAATGTCAGAGGGAATTGAAATAGGGGGAGGACTACGACAAAGATGTCCATTATCACCTACCCTGTTCATCATCTACTTGGAGAATTTAGTGAAGAATTATTTTCATGGGAGTGGTGATAGCAGGAGGAAGAAGAATAAATTGCATAAGATTTGCTGATGATATGGCGTTGTTAGCAGAAGAGGATACGATGCTGGAGTTAAATGACAGCTGGAGCTGAATGAAAGCTGTGAAGCAGTTATGAAGAAAATTAAAAAATAAAGACAAAGACTAGAGCAAGTGGACAGCTTCAAAATATTTGGGGTGTACTGTAAGCAGTAACATGAGTTGCTGTCAAAATGTCAAAAGAAGAAGAGCAATGGCAAAAGAAACATTTAATAGAAAACAAGAACATTTTCTGTGAATCTTTGGAAATACAAAATAACTAAGGAAGAGACTATGTATGGAATGTAACATTTTTTTTTTCAAGTTCATTTATACACGCTTTAACATCTGTGGTCATACCGCGTGTTAGGATCTGTCGATACTTGTTACCATTGTTAAGTTCTATGTTCTATTGTGTGTTGAAAATGGCTTGCGTTCATGTAATTGATTTTAGATATTTTTTATTAATGTTTATGATTGAGGGGGTGATGAATCATTTGTTTTTGTGACTGAGGGAAATCATGAAGAACTCCAGTCAGATTTGCCGGCCACGTTGAACCCGAAACCTCCCGAATGCGAGTCCCAGGCGCTACGAAGCATTTTAAATGTGGATAAGGAGAAGAATGGAGTGTGGAATGGAAACGAAGCTGTGTGGAATAACGACGAAACTGATCAGGAAGAAAAAAAACGCTATGTCACTGGCTGAGAAGAAACTGCCTACTGAAGGATGTACTGGAAGGAATGGTGAACGGGACAAAAGATATATAGATCGTATGTGGATACTGACAAGCGAACATTCTGATGGGGGCAGATAAAAAAGTTATTTATTTTTCTTCCATCATGTTAATAATGTCAAAAGAAGTGCTTATACAAATTTTGCCCACTGGACCGCAGTTACGAGGCCGTCCAGAAAGTGATTTTCCGTGGGGCCGTTTACAGAAAAAAGCACAATTTATTTATTTATTATTCTGCTAACAATTTTAACATAAAATATAATATATACAGAAAAACTTTAGCTCACCCCTGAAAGAGTAGAACTCGTGCTCAGGGGCGGATTCCTGAATTGAAATTAATAATTATACAATACAATTTGTCTTATGTCTACTGTGCAATTATAGTATATAAATTTAAATTTACAATTTTTCAATTTTTATAAAATCCATACATAACTTTTTAAATTTAATACTAGAACTATTAGAATTGACAAGATTAGGATATTTAAATATACATTTGTTATGTAGTCTTGGGCATAAATTACTACTATGATTAAATACTGTAACAGTGTTGCATTTTGGTTGAAACAATCTTAAAGAATTGATACCTTTTGTTTCATAACTATGAGAATATAATTTAAAATTATTTCGATTTTTATGTATGAATTTTATAAATACAATATAATCAATTTGTCTGATTTGAAGAATATTAAAGTCTAAAAACAAATTTTGAGATGGAAAATCAATAGGTTTATGAAGACATATTTTAATTATTTTCTTCTGTAATAAATAAAGTGGATTAAAATTGGATTACAATTACATGGGAAGATTTATTTAAACAGATACAGCAATTGTTGCGCTACTTGTCAACGTACCTCCACTGGAATTGAGACATTTGTCATACCTTGGGATCCATTTTTTGTGTCCTCGTGTCGTAGACGTCAGCCGCCTGGGATCAGAACCAGCGTTTGACAGCCGTCTGCACCTCTCTGTCGATCCCATGACATGACAAATGTGAGGAATATGTTGAAAAATAGCTCGACAATTACTCTGTCTGTTCCATTAAATTTTTCCAATGAAATTGTGTATTCTTTCTGTCAACGGCCCTTGGCGAACTTATTTTTTTACGGCCTTCGTGATTGCGGTCAAGTGGCCGAAATTTTAACATCATTTTTGACATTATTAACATGGTGAAAGAAAAAAAATTAACTCTTTTATCTGCCCCCATCAGAATGTTTGCTTGTGAGAGGAAGGCTGGAAACAGGGCGGATTGAAGAATGCCGGGATTGCAGTGAAGGACCTCTCAGTGGATAGCATACGCGCCTCCCGACTTCCGCATTGGAAGAAATTTACCTTCCGTCCACGGGACTGTTTGGCCCTTATTGTATGCTGCTCTGTACCGTGCTCACCACACGACCAGGGAGACCGGAAATGTGGGTGCCTAGAGTTGATCCTAGGTTACCTCCTCCCCTGCACCGTATTAACTTGTAAGGACCGATTGTATAAACCATTTAATCTTAGATCAGAAGTTAATAATAATGGTTATTCTTTTTGCACAATCTGCCACTCGTATATTTCAAACAGAAAAGAAATAACTGAACTTGGATCATGTAACTTAATTGGAGAAATTTCTTCAGTCAAAGTTGGCTTTAGTTTAAGACAAATTAATCTCAGATTAGACTTTATACAACACAAATTCCAAGTTCAGCTAGAACGAGGAGCAATAATATATATGGTAGATACATTTATATATATATTTTTTTCAATTTCTTGCCTTAATACACAAACATTCTTATATTTTATAAGGCTCTATCGTGTTCAGCAGTATAATGACATAACCTATAATTATATTATGTTTGTAACAACCATTAATTATTAATGGATATGATAGGTACATTCATAAATTTTCAATTAACTGTATTACTAAACGAAAATTGTCGTTTTATAAAGCTTTATTATGTTTAGCAGTATCAAACACCATAACATAGCAGTTTGGAGAACGGTCAACCTTCTTCTTATTGTCCGCCATTATTTACAATGCACAAAACAAATCAGTGTCTCCAACAGAGTCACCAAAAAGAGGTTGGAAAGTCGCTAGATTTCTTATTATCAACAAAGGAAGATTAAATTTTGTCACTATGGGGTGCTAAAAAGGTCGCTTAATCCCTATTTAAGCAATATAAAAGTTAAAAGAAATTGTCGTCGAAAAAGAGTTTAAAGTCTCTAAATTGGCTACACTGAACAAACAACAACATGGCCCGCGCATCACATGCTTCACCTGTTTATGCGAAGTTGCCAAGTCCTTTTCACGTGAACTTAGATTGCTTTTGAACCAAGGTAATTTGATCGCAGAAAAGTTTTACGCAATAGAAGAAGTGTCTGAACTCGGTTCACTTTTCGATCTTCAATCAAAATTGATCTTTAGTCAGGGAGCTTTATACAATTGGGCCTAAGTCCTTCAGAAGGAAAACAAGACAAAGGTTGTATGTGTGGGGACGCAGGGGCGTAACGGAATTAGGAGGAATGCATTTCGAGCCCCGGGTCAGGCGTGGCCTTGGGAATTAAGCAGTCGCTGTGAAGCACATACAAGGGCAAGGCCGAAAGAACCTGCTGTCAGCTGGAATGAAAGGCAGCGATCGGCCCTGAGTGTCACCGCGCCGGTTAGAAAGGCAGCTTTAGCCTTATCAAGCTTCAGGCTTCATCACTGAAGTCCTAACTTGTGAAAATTTGTCCATGCACAAGACGGGTGGCTTAGAAGTAGTCGCTAATATAAAGGCGAGGTTTTCGCATCTGCGTCATGCAAGATAAAACTTGTAACTTAGAAAGACAGTCAGTCACTTTTTGGCTACTCAAACCGGAGATGGTAAAGCTCTTTAGAGAGCTCTCATTAGGTGAATATCGTTGTCTGCTTGATCTTTCCATCGCATCGTGGCCTTTACCCTCCGGGATTCTTCGTAGAATATGGCCTATCCAATGCAGTCTTCCGCTTTTCACAAGTGCCATTACAGGCTTCAGAGTGCTGCATTGGAGTTAAATCGCTCGCTTGAACTCGGTCGAGTGTCGCACCCTCGAGTGAGATACGATCGGTCGTGATACGCTCGTAATAAATAGAAGCACAGTACAAGGTCATCTCACCGACATGTCTTATCTTGTATGGAAGGCGACAGATAAGATACACATATGTTTTGCTCACACGGTAAAAATAAGGCTTTATTTTCTGCGTTTATGACAAACGTTTAATGGAACGTACCAAAACAGGAACATGAAGTTATAAATAAAATAGTATGAAAAACTTCGATATACAGTTATTATTGCTAATTAATAATTATTCAATATTTGATTTACCACATAAACGTTTCACAAAATATTACTGATATAGCAGTAGAATAATAACAATATCAGTACAGAGATAACGTCACAGAAAATATAATAAAACGAATAATCATGCTGCACAACTGTTACAGACGCAAAGATTGATACACTAATTATTAGAGATTATTATTATTATTATTATTATTATTATTATTATTATTATTATTACTAGAAAACTTGCTACATTTCTTGCATTATCGTGATTGTGTTCTCCGTTTATAATAATTACATTTACATCCAATAACATCTATCAGATGTGGCGAAAACAAAATCACTCCTGTGTGGGGGAACATTTACCTACAACATTTATATTACATTTTAAAGCAAGTTTTGTAGTTGTACTATGGAGAGGTTAGTTAAACACTGCAAAGTTTTGAAATAATAAACATCTATGATGTTACTACACAGTTCATCACTGTAACAAGAACGAATGTCTAACGCTTGGCTTATACCGTTCGAGGATTTATCGCTCGTGACAATTTTACCCATCATGCATGTGCGCTACCTATCGGATTATGCTTTGAACTACTTGGCGCTCGAGCGAAAACGTCCGATGCAGACCTATCGCACGCTTCTTAAATCACTTTTTTTTTTTTTTTTTTTTTTTTTTTTTTTTTAAGATTCTGCATATACCCTTGTCTACAACGGGATAAAATATCTTTATAAACATTTGGTTTTTGTATGTAATAGTTGATTTAGCTGTTTTCTTGTAGAATGCACGTTATCTGAAGCACATGCAATATCAGTGTTTTGTAGATTCTTAATTTTGATTTTGTGGAGAGAAATTCGGAGACTGTACACAGACAGAGTAGTACTAAAGTTATCTTTCATGTACAATTGTACATCGTTCCCTGATAAATTGACTGTAGATACTGAATATGGACAAATTCCAGCTGTACTCATACTTGCATTACAGGCACTATATCCCGTTCATGTTTGTGTAGTATGGTGAAGTTCGATATTCGCTGATGTTCGCTCTGCAGGAGGAGATCTGTGCCAACATGGTATAAACTGTTCGCTGTCCTACACTCCCATCCCTTCATGTTTTAAACGCTCAAGAATAATGGCACAGGTCTTGCTATTAGTTTTTTATACGAAGTTTGTAATGTCTTGGTTGCCTCTCTCACGCCGGAACATTGCAGGAGACTAATACATACGGCTTGCCCGAAGGTAGGCCTGCTTTTTCTTATCTGAAGCAGTGGCGGCTGATTGACTGAGGCAAGTGAGGCCGGGCCTCAGTCACTTGGATTAACAGAAATCAAATTTTGTGTTTTTATATAATGTATTAGTTATTTGAATGAAGCATATATCGCTGTGGAAGCATTTTAAAACTTTGTGATGTATATAGACCTGTTTTGCAATAAAATTTACTCCTGAGGCCAGAATCGCTCGTGCCGGGTCTGGTTGTGATGTATATAGACCTGTTTTGCAGTAAAATTTGTTCCTGAGGCCAGAATCGCTCGTGCCGGGTCTGGTTGTGATGTATATAGACCTGTTTTGCAGTAAAATTTACTCCTGAGGCCAGAATCGCTCGTGCCGGGTCTGGTTGTGATGTATATAGACCTGTTTTGCAGTAAAATTTACTCCTGAGGCCAGAATCGCTCGTGCCGGGTCTGGTTGTGATGTATATAGACCTGTTTTGCAGTAAAATTTACTCCTGAGGCCAGAATCGCTCGTGCCGGGTCTGGTTGTGATGTATATAGACCTGTTTTGCAGTAAAATTTGTTCCTGAGGCCAGAATCGTTCGTGCCGGGTCTGTCTTCTGAATTTTCTCTATTTTCGCGGGGTTTGAGCTTGCGCTTAAAACGTTGTAGCCGAGGCACAATTCGTCTGGCCTCGTGGCCTGGTCAGGTTTCACTCCTCACATCCATGGGCCGGCCTCAAGGGTAGAGTGGGGTGGGAATAGCAATGGTGACTTGTCTTCCTAAATAGGTCATAAATAACACAAATTCCAGCTCTTTGGCAGGCAGAGACCCACACTATTCCCTCCCCTTATGTCTTAGTTTATGACTTAAGCGAGGGTGTTGTACTATTGTACTTGGTAGTACAGTCAATCCGCTCTGGTACAGTAGTGGATCTGGGCCAATGTTGTTATGTATTTCGGGAAAATATAAACAAAAAAATGCGAGAAATAATGCTGGTGTAGTTAATTCATTGTTAGAGTGTCCTTTTTTCGAGAAGAAATAATATTGAAAGAAAGGAAGTTTTAAATAAAGAGAGAGCCGACAGAGATACCTACGACATCGCTGACAATTTTTCTGACAGATAATCTTAAAACGCGAGTTTCTATTGCATCCTGGTATGGGCAACATAAATGGTTAAGTGGTAATGTGGTGTAAACTAAACTTCTCTGTTGGCCTTATTCGTTGCTGTCAAGGAAAAAAATAAAAAGAAAAGAAAGAAAGAAAGGGGAATTTCAACACATAATGTGGGATGCTTCATCACACTGAAACAATCACTGGAACTCACAGCATAACAGCTTATTTGGTGAGTGACATTATTTTTCATCAATAGTAGGCTAATAATAATAGACCAATACAATAATAATAATAATAATAATAATAATAATAATAATAATAATAATAATACTTACTTACAAATGGCTTTTTAAGGAACCCGAAGGTTCATTGCCGCCCTCACATAAGCCCGCCATCGGTCCCTATCCTGAGCAAGATTAATCCAGTCTCTATCATCACACCCCATCTCCCTCAAATCCATTTTAATATTATCCTCCCATCTGCGTCTCGGCCTCCCTAAAGGTCTTTTTCCCTCCGGTCTCCCAACTAACACTATATGCATTTCTGGATTCGCCCATACGTGCTACATGCCCTGCCCATCTCAAACGCCTGGATTTTAAGTTCCTAATTATGTTAGGTGAAGAATACAATGCGTGAAGTTCTGTGTTGTGTAACTTTCTCCATTCTCCTGTAACTTCATCCCGCTTAGCCCCAAATATTTTCCTAAGCACCTTATTCTCAAACACCCTTAACCTATGTTCCTCTCTCAGAGTGAGAGTCCAAGTTTCACAACCATACAGAACAACCGGTAATATAACTGTTTTTATAAATTCTAACTTTGAGATTTTTGGACAGCAGACTGGATGATAAGAGCTTCTCAACCGAATAATAACACGCATTTCCCATATTTATTCTGCGTTTAATTTCCTCCCAATAATAATAATAATAATAATAATAGTAATAATACAGTAATCATGATAATAATATTACAATAATTAATATCAAAAAATAAACATTTCCTATCGGAGGCACTTAAACTAGTTGCATCTGGCCTCACCGAGGATTTGGATCACCGGCCGCTACTGATCTGAAATGCTTAGAGCGGGGTGTTTACATGGAAATTGCAAAACAGATTTCTTACAGTAACACAATGCTTTGTAAAACTGAAAACGCAAGATATAATAAGAACGTTGGAACTTATTCCTCATGTCTTCCTTGTGTGTTCCCGTGGAGTACTCAACACTGCAAGCATCGGCAGAGCGCCTGGATGGCGAGTGTATGCGCTCTTCACCTGTTACTCAAGATTGATAGCACTGCTCTGTAAGTAGGGGCATAAATGTCTCCACCTTTATTAGCCGTAATTGAGGAAGAGAGATGATGCTTGGGAGTGATGGATGCTGGGTAATTACGCGCTGATTTAGAACCTTGCAGCGCCACTAGCGACTCTATCGCCCAGTACTGTAAGTTGTTCGGACGAGTGAGTCTCTTATTTCTGCAAGTAGCAACGCATAGAGACATATTGCAAGGCGAGAATATCCCTTCCGGTAGCTCACGAAGACGTCACAGACTTGTTTGAGAATTTTATGGTTCTCTCAAAAAAAGAAATAGGCCATATTTCAATAGCTTCACGAGTATTTCACTTGAGTCATTGATCAAAGTGATCTTTTGCACGAATGAAGCGCCGTGACGGTAGATCTTTTTGCCGCTGTAGCGTTGCCCTCGGTGCTCCATGGAAGGGTCTATTAAAAAAAAAAAGCCGCCATAAATAAGGGTCCGATAGATCGGCCTACTAATCAATTCACAATGGACAATGATTAAAAACAATTATGTGACAATTTGAAAGAAAAAAAAAACATTAAGATAAATGATACGAAAACATAGGAAATCATTTACAATAAAAGTTTGTTGGGTACAAATGATTACTAATTATAGCTAAGGATGATTTTAACACATGAGATCCTATGGCATCAATCGTTGCATCAGAAATTTTAAATTGTTTAAGTTGATTTAAAGTTTCTCGTGGGATCGTGCCACGGGCACCGAACATGAGCCCAAAAACTGTCCAATGTGTGATGTGGTATTGTGCTCCGAGATGCTGACAACAAGGCTCATAGATGACTTGTTTTTCACGACACACCTCTTGTGGCTGTTGCTCGTGCATCTCGAAACGGATTGTAGGATCAAGAATGACACCCTTATCCTTCTGCCGATCAATTATGATGATATCAGCACGACTAGTAGAGCCATCAGAAGAGACGCAACCAACCTCCTCATAAACCTCATAGGAAGCATTCTGACGAACTGAAGCTACGATGAGAGAACGAACCGTATTATGTCTGTTGATTCGAGCAATTCTCCATGACGGCAGAAACCCAAGACGTGAGGAAGCGTTTCTTGCTCGTCGCATCTTCTGCAACGGGTTGAGTCAAGAGTTCTACCAGGAGAGTACATACAGGTATTGTATTACAGTTCATCTTAATGGCTTGCGTCCACTGACTGCTCGAAAGTCCCTTTTTGTTGAAATCCACGAATTACCTCTCTTGCAGTGAGAATAGAAAACAAATCCCAAACCTTTACTTTTCAATTTGCTCCATTTGATGAAAAGAATCGTCACGCAATGCTTTTCTCAGTTTTTGAGAAGAAATACGTTCAGAACAATAATCGCAACATGATTATTAATGGAGCAATGGTGAAATGCCGGTAAGTAAAACGGTGTTAGTATACAGCGCCGTTCTTGTTTGCCGTACATTTCGCTTGTATCCACTGGAACTCGAACTCAGGTTGTCAACGCAGACGTTCTGCCGTATTTCGAATTGTAATATGACTGCGGACGATTCTTCGAGCCAGTATTATTCTGAAAAGGAATGGCAAATGTGGTGGAGCTCCATCGAATTCCGATATCGTACTGGCGATTAGGCTGCAGAACTCCCAGGTCACGTGACTAAATTCACGGGTTTGTAAATGACATGAAGTTTCACCAGCGAATAGGGATTATAAAGAATGGACACTGAGCGAATTTTCCTGTGTTTTGTTTCTCTGTGCGTCAGCGTTTAGTTCTACTTTCAAGCGGTAGAGGTTAGTGTAATCGAGCATACGCTAAGATAATAATTGAGAATAGAGTTGAGACACAGGATCCAAACATCGCCTACCTTATTGCATAATCCAGTAACGCTTTGCTTCAAATAAATTCAAGTTAACAGCTTTTCCTTATTTCTCAGTGACAAACTAGTTGTAATAATAATATTTTATATTTCAGATATAATACATTATATTATAAAATAATATAATACATTATGAAATTATGTATCAAATTCGTTTAATATTTGTATATAATATAATATAGGTATATGGTTTTACTTCTCGTAAGAGTTTTGTTTTTCCATTTTCAGCGCTATCAAATCATTACATATTTTAATTGTTGTTGGGGGCAACGTCTCAACTCTCATTATAAAGGAACTCTAGAGTCTAGACATTACAGTTAATGACGGATTTATTATTTTATGGATCCAATTTATTTTATTTGAGTACATAAAGTACCTAGGTGTATTAATTATATGTGCTATATTTCCGCTGTGTCGACTGCTAGCTGGTGTGATGTCAGCGCCAACTCTAGGGAGAAAGCAGAATCTGACGCTCTAGCTGGCTTGAAGGTCATTGAAATCAGTCCGGCTACATCAAAGGTACCGACGCGAAGTGTCCATTCTTTATAATCCCTATTCGCTGGTTTCACCTCCAGCATGTTTGTAAATCTGACGAAGTCATATTTAACATATTTTATGACAGCCTGTTATGTGGGACTTTTCGAACACCCTGTATTCTGTATGCATGCTCTCTAAACACATTATATCCGTTTTTGGTTCGTAAGCATGCTGTGTGCTTTGTAAACCATTTATTCATTCGAAACATTCCTTTCGTCAATTTCGTCTCTTTGGCAAACGTTGTCCTACAACCATACAGTGTCGTGAAAGTATGAATCTGATTTCGCTGTCATACAATTAAATGTATTTTATGTATTCATTTATGTATTTATTTATTTTGCTAATAATTGTAAAATGAAACATAATATAAACAGAAGAAACTTTTGCTCACCCTGAAATAGTAGAACTTGTGCTCAGGAGCGGATTCCTGAATTTAAATTAAGAAGTATATACTACTACACAATAAGGATATATAAATTTAAATTTTCAGTTTTTCATGATTTATAAAATCCATACATAACTTTTTTAAATTTAATACTAGAACTATTAGAATTGACAAAATTAGGATATTCAAATGTAAATTTGTTATATATTCTTGGGCCTAAATTACTACTATGATTAAATACTGTAGCAGTGTTGCATTTTGATTAAAGTAATCTTAAAGAATTCATACCCTTTGTTTCATAACTATGAGAATACAATTATAAATTATTTCGATTTTTATGTAGGAATTTATTAATACTTACTGGCTTTTAAGGAACCCGAAGGTTCATTGCCGCCCTCACATAAGCCCCCATTGGTCCCTATCCTGTGCAAGATTAATCCAGTCTCTACCATCATATCCCACCTCCCTCAAATCCATTTGAATATTATCTTCCTATCTACGTCTCGGCCTCCCCAAAGGTCTTTTTCCCTCTGGCCTCCCAACTAACACTCTATATGCATTTCTGGATTCGCCCATACGTGCTACGTGCCCTGCCCATCTCAAACGTCTGGATTTAATGTTCCTAATTATGTCAGGTGAAGGATACAATGCGTGCAGTTCTGTGTTGTGTAACTTTCTCCATTCTCCTGTAACTTCATCCCTCTTAGCCCCAAATATTTTCCTAAGCACCTTATTCTCAAACACTCTTAATCTCTGTTCCTCTCTCAAAGTGAGAGTCCAAGTTTCACAACCATAAAGAACAACGGTAATATAACTGTTTTATAAATTCTAACTTTCCGATTTTTTTGACACCAGACTAGATGACAAAAGCTTCTCAACCGAATAATAACAGGCATTTCCCATATTTATTCTGCGTTTAATTTCCTCCCGAGTGTCGTTTATATTTGTTACTGTTGCTCCAAGATATTTGAATTTTTCCACCTCTTCGAAGGATAAATCTCCAATTTTTATATTATAAAATCCATACATAACGTTCTTACATTTAATGCTAGAACTATTAGAATTGACAAGATTAGGATATTTAAATATAAATTTGTTATATATTCTCGGACCTAAATTACTACTATGATTAAATTTTGTAGCAGTGTTGCATTTTGGTTCATATACTCTTAAAGAATTCATACCTTTTGTTTCATAACTATGAGAATACAATTCAAAATTATTTTGATTTTTATGTAGGAATCTTATTAATACAATAATAAATTCGTCTTGTTTTAAGAACATTAAAGTCTAAAAACAATTTTTGAGATGGAAATCAATAGGTTTATGAAGACATATTTTAATTATTTTCTTCCGTAATAAATAAAAATGGATTAAAATTGGATATAAACAAGCTACCCCAGCCTATAATTCCATACATAATTACCGATTGAAATAAAGTTAAGTATATTGAGCGTAATAAACTTATTGACAACTAATTCCTCGATAAAACAAAATAATATATTATTTTAGATGATATATAACCACGCAATTGGTACGGCATCGTTAAATAAGGGATTAAAGCGTGACTGTTGCGTGATGTTTCTGCATACGTAATTTTTGCTCCTTGGACTGCGCGCTATTGTAGCTACTAATGGGTACGTACAGTATAAGGCTAAGTAAGTTACTGTGCAGATGTTTAATTATAGGCCCGGTCTAGGTAATAGACGGCGCAATGACGTAACGAACATGTGCTGAAATGAAGCATCAATTTAGCAATTAAATTTTAAGTGCGAGAAAATGATGTAAGTCCTGTAATATTGTCTTGAATTTCAGCAAATGAATTACAACAAAACCTGCTTCTAAAAATGCTGTTGTATTGTGACAGATCGTTTCAAGAGGTTGAAAAAATAACTCACGAAGATGTTGTACACTTATTTATTTATTTATTTATTTATTTATTTATTTATTTATTTATTTATTTATTTAACCTGGTAGAGATAAGGCCATCAGGCCTTCTCTTCCCCCTCTACCAGTGGATTACAACTACAATATTAAGAATACAATTACAATTATAATTACAATTAATATTAAATTTACAAATACATTAAAAATCAAAGTACTAAAAGATTAACTGATTAATAAAAGCTAGACAGTTTATTGTAAAAGTTAAGAAGAGAGAAGCATTTCTTTTATTGATTAAGTAAAATTAAACCTACTCTACGCAGTAAGAAAATGCTTAATAAGCTTGCTTTTCAACGCTACTAAATTCCGACAGTCTCTGACGTCACTGGGTAGGGTATTCCACAAGCGCGAGAGCGAGATTGTGTATGATGATGAATACGATGATGTCTTATGTGTTGGTATGGCTAGTATGCGGCTATTTTGCGTGCGTGTGAAGAGATTATGATATGATGACAGGTAACTGAAACGGGAGGCAAGGTAGGTAGGTGTAGAGGTGTGAAGGACTTGGAAAAGGTGAACAAGAGAATGAAAATTTCTACGTTCGTTAAGCCGTAGCCAGTTTAGAGTTTGGAAGGATGGGGTAATGTGGTCAGCGCGACGGACATCGCAGACGAAGCGAACACAAGAATTATGAACACGTTGTAATCTTTGCGACTGGTTGACATTGAGGTCAGTCAGTAGAGAATCACAATAATCGAAGTGGGGCATTACTAGTGTTTCCACTAGTATTTTCTTGAGTGATAGCGGGAGGAATTTTCGAATGCTGTTTAAGGAATGTAGTATACTTAATCATTATTTGTACATGTTACGTGTTTTAACAACTTTGATTCCTTTAAGACAGCGTTTCTCAAACTATGGTCCGCGGACCACCTGTAGTGCTCGAGGTCTGCCCTTGTGGTCCTTCAAAAAAGACAGAAGGAAAATAAAATTCAAACGAATTGCGTATCACATTATAGCTTAAAATCTCAGAGTTTGGAAATGACACATGGCAAACGAATTTCACTTTTTCTCCCAGTACTGACATTTTATGAAATTCATTACCCTACCCGTCTATTGACTTCCCAGTCCCAGTCTACTCTCAGCAACAAAAGAGGGATTTAAAGCACTATATACGTGGTGTTTCTCGCCATCTTTTCCTTGTACATCTGGCGCCGCGCCTGTAACTCAACCAGGGACCACCCGAATTCATACCAGAGGACCAAAGTACCAAACCTTAATTCAATTTTAAAATATAAGCATATTGGCATTAAAATATGCTACATAAATGATAAATTTGCTTTCGAAGGGAACAAGCGTAAGGTGGTCCATGGAACTGTTCTGACTTAAAAAAGTGGTCCCCACTTCAAAAAAGTTTGAGAAACTCTGCTTTATGATATTAGAATTCATAGTTTCATTTTCTTGAACTGTTATTTAACAAAGATTTACAGTATAATGAAATCATTTACCTTGCACTCAAATAAGAAGCTACACTTTGCTTTTTAATTCCACATGAAAGGACTTTTATGTTCCAAAATTAGTTTGTGTTAGCACAGAGAAGAAATGGCTCGAATCATCCATTGTCAGAAATTAATATCTGTATGATTGTTTTATTAATCCCAAATTAATTACTTATATTTCTCTACTACATAGGTAGGTGCATATTGTATATGTTCATTTGTTATCACCTTGACTACAGTGTTCAGTTGTCAGCGTATATTATGTAACGAGTTAGCACATTAATAATCCTGCCCAGTTGCTAGGAGTAGGATTAATATTAGGTCCCCTACTTTTTCTAGTGTTCATAAATGATCTTGCCTCCCTAAGAGATGTAGGTCATCCCATATTATTTGCAGATGACACAAGTATAGTAATTACAGCCAATAACTCCAACACATTCCAATCTTCAACAGAGGAAATTCTCTTCAAAATATGTGACTGGTTCTCAGTCAATAAATTGGTTTTAAATTGTAACAAAACTAACATAATTCAATTTAAATCCTATGCAAATTCAACCTCGCAAATTTCTAGCGCAATAATTAAGGATAGATCCATATTAGAAACAACAACAACCAAATGTCTTGGCTTAAAAATCGATAATGTGTTAAATTCGAAAAATCATATTAAAGAAATTACCCCAAACTAAATTCAGCTTGTTTTGCTATTAGATCTATGCAAAAGATAGTAAATATCAATACCTTAAAAACAATATACTTTGCATACTTCCACTCGGTAATGAGTTTTGGAATAATATTCTGGGGAAATTCCACAGATAGTAACAGTATATTCCTACTACAAAAAGAGTAATTAGAATAATAGTAGGTGCCAAATCTAGAGAATCGTGTAGGACTATTTTCAAAAACTACAAATAATGCCCATGGCTTGTCAGTATATCTTTTCATTAATAGTCTTCCTCTTATGTAATCGTGAAAAACTTTGTAACTAATTCAACAGTTCATAGCATAAATACACGTCAAAAATGACTTTCATACTCCATCGGCAAGTCTATCGTGCTATCAAAAAGGTGTGCGTTATATGGCAGTAAAAATTTTTAATAGCCTCCCTATCGATATAAAAATGAAACTCAAAACATAAGATTATTTAGGGCCAAATTAAAAAGTACCTAATTTCTCACGCCTTCTATTCTGTAGGTGAATTCATGACATTCAATAACGCTTCATGAAATTGATACTAAAACTTTGTGTTGTACTAGTAGACTATATTGTAAATCTCTTCTGTATATATTTCATCTAGACTGTGACTATAAATTAAGACTTTATAATAGTATTAAGTTTTTTGACTTATTCCATATTCTAGCTGTAAGCATTGTATGAATACCATGGAATGTTAATAAATACAATACTATATCGCCTAGTGTCGGATAGTATAACCTTATGTGCCTAAAAACTGCGTTCAACATCGGCTGAAACCAAGGGCGCGTATGTAAAATATTTCACTTCATCAATTTCATTTCTACATCGAGTTTATAACAATCGCACGTCATCTGTTAAAACGTTTGCAATTTTGCATAATGAATTGGAACCACTGTTTTTGTATTACTGTATTCATTTTCGCACTCATCTTTTTACTTATATCATCTTGTAGTTAAGGTTGTAGGTAATAATAATAATAATAATAATAATAATAATAATAATAATAATAAATAGTAATTTATTTTAGCTGGCAGAGTTAAAGCCGTAAGGCCTTCTCTTCCTCTCAACCAGCAAAAATATACATACATAATATGTATGAACTTACAAAGAATTCAACAATTTGATTTAGATAAAGAATGTTAATATATTTCAAATAATGTTAGATAAAAGAAAGAGATTATTATGAGACAATTTTGAAAATACAGCGCTATCAGGATGATGTCTAAAGGAAGGAGTAACAATGTAGTCAGTGATAGTTTAAATCAGTATGATTGGGTGAAATGCTAATAAGGTTATCTTTTAAGCTGTTCTTAAAGGTGTTTATTGTCTTGCAGCCCCTAATACTTTGTGACAGGGAATTCCATTGTCGCGAGGTGGATACTGTAAAAGATGATGAATAACAAGATGTTCTATGAAGAGGTATACTTAGCGTGTCACAGATAAGTGATCTGGTATTTCCGTCGTGGTTAGAGTATAGATAAGAGAAACGAGACGAAAGGTAATTTGGCGTTGAAGTGTGCAGAATTCGAAAGAGTAAAGACAAAGAGTGTAAAGTTCTACGTTCTTTAAGTCGGAGCCACGAAAGACTTGCGAAGGACGGTGATATGTGATCACACGTATCTGTCGCACATATTCTGAGCTCGCTGTAACTTGACTCTTAAGGCCCATTCACAATGAAAATTAAACATAAACATAACGTAATCATGAAACCTTGTGTCCATGTTATTTAATGAAAGCATTCACAATGAATTACATAAGCATGAACTTAATCTTAATCATAAGACGTTAACATGAAAGTTTGCAAACTCCAAACTTTCATGCTTATGTTTATGCGATTTGGAAACAGTACACAAGTGGAAAGCGTGTTTTCACTTTTTGTTTAACATCTCATGGGCTTTGCCTACAGGCAATATTTTGATCTATTGGCCGTGATGATAGCTAGGCGCGCTACATGGAATCATATGACGAAAAGTTGATTATTTTACATCTCAGTTTCTTTGATTTCAAGTATTGGAAGCCATATACTGATGCCATTGTAGTTATTAAAAACATAAATTGAATAGCTACATCGTCAGTCATTGTGCAATTCTCCATTTTTATGTAATAGATTCTGTAGTTCTGTTGATTCGGTATGTTTGTTTCACACGTGTTATGTTTACGTTATGTTTTAATTTTCATTGTGAATGGGCCTCGGCTACTTAAGTTTGTGGCATATGTTTATGTGCTTATGTTAATGTTTACGTTATGTTTAATTTTCATTGTGAATGAGCCGTAACAGTTCAGAACTTAGGTCACTTAACAAAACGTCACAATAATCGAAGTGCGGCATTACTAGGGTTTGCACTAGGGTAAGTTTTAGTTGCTGGGGCAAGAAGTTTCTCAAGCGACTCAAACAGTGAATGGAGGAACAGATTTTTTTTTTATCGTTTCTTTAACTTGAAAATTCCAATTTAGATTATGATCGAAAAAGAAGCCAAGATTTTTTACGACAGATGAATAAGGGATTAGCGTGTTGTTAAGTGTAACAACTGAAAGATTACTGTTATTAAGGGAGTTAACTAAACGCTTATGGCCAATAATTATGGCTTGAGTCTTACTTGGATTAAGTGCGAGTCCGAAATTGGCCGCCCAAGTGGAGACAGTGGCTAGGTCACAATTTAACTTGTCAATTGATTCATGATCGTAATGTCAAGACGGTAGTGGAAACCCCAAAACATTCCTTTTAATTTGAGTCACAAAACCGTGAAACTATACCTAGGTATTGACTAACGTGGTTGCTAGGTAAAAATAGAACTGCAGATGTTTCCGATTGCTTGGACAGTCCGCTTAACGATGCGCTGTGAACAGAAAACACAGATCTTACGTGTCAGAAAACCGCTGTGTGGACATGGGCCGCTGTTGCACAGGAGCCGCTCGATGCCCGCTCCGGCACGGAAGCGCGTGTGTCACTGAAGCCGAGCGAGCGGGACGCCGGGGCACACGCCGCCTGACCGCGCGCCTGCCCCCAGGCAAGCTGTGACGTCACCCGAGCCGATAAGCTGTCGGTGCAGTGATGGGACTTGAGTGCATGTGCAATTCGTGAACACAGATGAATAAATATTTACTGCGTCACATATACCGTAATCGATGGGGATATTTCAGATAAGATCCCTTTCATTGCTAGCAAAAGAAAATACGTGAACCGGAGCTACTTTGACGTGATTTAAGAGTGTTGAATGCGGCCTTTCCAACTGTCGTTGATATAATTTAGTCACACCACATTAAGGGAAGACTCCACAGAAAATCATAAACATTTTTCAAAACTTTTTATGGCTAATTCACTTCTTTAGAATGTATATTACAAACTTACATATTTGGAGCATTAATAATAAATTGTTATTTAATATTAATAAGTGTATCTATATGACCTTTTCTAGATTGAAAAATAGAATTAAATTTTCATATAAAATAGAGGCAAAAGTTTTACCAGCAGAAAATGAACATAAAGATTTAGGTATATTATTTAGCAGTAATTATACATTTCATGGTCATAGTAATAATATTATAAATTTTTCCTATAAAAGTTTAGGTTTTGTTATGAGAAATTCTTGTAAATTTAAAGTCAAAACTATAATAATTTTGTATAATTCCGTTGTTCGATCTAAATTAGAGTGTGCTGCTGTTATCTGGAACCCAGTTACTAACAAATATATTCTGTTACTAGAAAAATTCAAAATAAATTTCAAAAATGGTTATATTACAGACTTTCTAATGATTATCCTACCTATGAGAGTTATGCTACAATGCTTCAACATTTCCATTTTACTAGTTTGCAAATTCGACGAAATCGTCAATCTGTAAACTTTCTTCATAAAATTATTAACAATAAGTTGGACTGTGTTGGTTTATTTTATTATATAACATTATATGCACCTAAGCTTAAAACGAAATTTCGAAATTTGTTTTTCGCGTCCATACCAAGGACAAATACTGAATCCCACAAAAATTCCCCAGTTTTCCAAATGTTACAGTTATACAATAAATTACATCCTCATCCGAATGTTGATATTTTCAATATGAATTTCTCTAGATACAGAATTATTTGTTATCCTATTTTACAGAATATTGTTGTTAGTTAATTTGAAGCTACTTTCACACCTTATTTCAATTTCTCTTTTTTCTTTCTCTCATTTCTATTTTGTTTCAGTTTTTAATAAGTGTATATTTCCTTTTCCTTGTTTATGTTTTATAAATTAATTTGTTAGTCGTGAACATTGTAATTGGGCTTTGCCTGTTATGTTCAACAACAAATGAATAAATAAAAAAAATAAATAAATATTTTCATACCTAAAATGAATTTAGTTCAATTCTAATTACAAATATGTTTGTTTTAATTACGTCTGTGAGGAGGCGTGGCATTTAAAGAGCTGTTAAAATTGTTTTTTAATCAAAGAATTCTGTTTTACAAATGTCTGATTACGAATTAGCAACTTTTTGTTCTAAACTTGGCTCCCTGAAGTTACTAGATGAAAGTACCGGAAGAGAATTTTAATAGATATTTTTACATAAGTATTAATTTCATTTTCAAATCCATTTTCCCTTAAGTTTATTTTTCTTAATTCACCACCAACTTTCTAATGCCGTATATTAATCAATCTGGATGAAATGTTTACTGCAAGTATTTATGAGGTAGCTGCATGTTTCTATGCATTTATTTTGTAAGAAATGCTGTTTGTTTATTTTATTAATATTTTTTCATGAATTATATAAAAAATTTCAAAGTGAATAAATGAGGTATTCCATAAAATGAATGCATAGAAATGTACATCTATGTATTGTGAATGTAACTATAAAAGGAAAGCTCAAAAATTGAAAACTTCTACTAAAAACTTCGGTTTGAAAATATTTCTAAAAAAAGAAAATAGAAAAAAAATTAAAAGCCATAAACATTTGGGCCATGTATGGTGGGTCCCTATCACCACGGCCTGGCGCGTCCTCAGGTTGCGGATAGAGGAGACGGCCTCCAGATATGGAGGGTAGCTGCGAATATATTGAATAAGCAGTCGTGGACAGCCGATGAGGGTGGGTGGGGGTTGGGCGAAGGGCTAACAACCCATCACCGTAAAAAAAAAAAGCTTGTTACGAATCCTTCAAATAAGCCTCGGAATGGGACTGATTCTCTGGCACGACTAGTCTGCTGTCAAAAAATCTGAAAATTAGAATTTATAAAACAGTTATATTACCGGTTGTTCTGTATGGTTGTGAAAATTGGACTCTCACTTTGAGAGAGGAACATAGGTTAAGGGTGTTTGAGAGTAAGGTGCTTAGGAAAATATTTGGGGCTAAGAGGGATGAAGTTACAGGAGAATGGAGAAAGTTACACAACACAGAACTGCACGCATTGTATTCTTCACCTGACATAATTAGGAACATAAAATCCAGACGTTTGAGATGGGCAGGGCATGTAGCACGTATGGGCGAATCCAGAAATGTATATAGAGTGTTAGTTGGGAGGCCGGAGGGAAAAAGACCTTTGGAGAGACCGAGACGTAGATGGGAGGATAATATTAAAATGGATTTGGGGGAGGTGGGATATGATGATAGAGAATGGATTAATCTTGCTCAGGATAGGGACCGATGGCGGGCTTATGTGAGGGCGGCAATGAACCTCCGGGTTCCTTAAAAGCCAGTAAGTAAGTAAACATTTGGGAGTTCAAAATTTGGATTTTTTTAGTTCTTTATATAGTAAACATAGTCTAAAAATTTGTTTAAAAAATGATTAGGAAAAAAGTTGTAACTTCTAGCGGAGAGTCCACTTAACACTGAATATTAAAAATAAGTCCCTTGTGGTGTCAATGTAGCCCCCTATTTTAGGGTTACTCTGATATGCCATTTGGTTTCGTTGTAGTTCAAAGTTCCTTTTTTTAATGGCCTAATTTGAGGCTACTTTTCTTTCTAAAAATATTTCAACTTAAGAGAAGGCAGAATCACGACTAATTTTGGATTAGAGTAAGGTCCTGTTACTCATAGTGCTGTATTCTCGTATTTCAGGTCATTCTTAAAGTGTAAAATGGCCTTACTCTGCCACAGTATAACGTAAAGGTTAATCGTTGGTCATAAACGGACTTCTTTTTGGAGTCCCTAGTACTATCTCCAAACACACCTACAGTATAACCTGTTAAAATTAACGAATTCACATTTTACAACAACGAGGAAATCCTTAGAGAAATTCTGAAGGATTCTATTCAAATTTTGCAATTCCTTCTCTAATATAATTTCACCTTATCACTTTAATCAAATTTGTTCCCGATTAAAATACACGGCACCGAAATTCCGTTCAGTGAATCAGTAAAGAATCTAGGTATTTATATGGATAAAAGTTTAAATTGGAACATTCAAGTTGCAGAAACCTGCAAAAAAGCATTCTCATTAATCCACTCGTTTAGACGATTGAAGAATTTTCTACCCTTTTCCATGAAAAAATGTTAGTGCAAACACTCGTGATGACCCACTTCGATTACTGTGATATTCTGCTTACTGACCTAAGCGTTACTTCGGCGTAGAGACTGCAACGTGTTCATAATATGTGCGTCCGTTTCGTCTGCAATATTCGCCGGGCTGATCACGTAACACCATCCCTCGAAATGTTGTCCTGGCTCCGTCTAGAAGATTGTAGGAAAATCCACTGTCTTTCCCTTCTCTTTCACATATTGCATTTCTCCACTCCTGTCTATCTTGCGTCTCGTTTTCAAAATTTATCCACCCATCATAACCTAGACACACGATCACAACACTCCTCAATATTATCCATTCCCTCCTACAGAACATCCTCATATTCATCTTCTTTCACTGTGGCTGTTCCTCGGCTTTGGAATTCCCTACCGAGTAATGTCAGGGACTGTCAGACATCAAACCAATTTAAGAATAGGCTAACGAAATATTTTTCTAACAATTCTTGTTAACAATAATAGCTGTTTCAGGTTTCTCAATGTTTAATGGTTATATATATAAATCACAGATAAATATCTAAAGTACCTCATTATTATTATTATTATTATTATTATTATTATTATTACTACTACTACAACTACTACTAATATTATTATTATTACTATTATTATTATTATTGCTATTATTATTATTATTATCACTATTTCTTACCAATGTTTATTATTGTCACACTAACATTAGTTATCCAACTTTCATTATTTACTTTCATGTTGTTTTATGATCTAGATATTAATGTAATAACTATACAGGGTGTTTAAAAATACAGGGCATAATTTCAGGTATGTATTTCCCACATGTAGACAATCAAAATAGTTCATTACAACATGTGTCCGGAAATGCTTCATTTCCGAGTTATGGCCTTCACAACATTGAAATTCACCGGAACGTTTTTCTTTCCGCAGGCCGTTGCCGTCAAAGGAGACATTAAGAGGGCACTCTGACAGTTCATTCCGAGGCGAAGGTTACATTCAGTGTTGTGTAGGCGTTAGACTGTGCGACATGTATTCAAATCAAGAGCTGGCAGAGATACACTTCATGTACGGTAAGGCGGACGGCAATGCTGCGCTGGCTCGTCGTTTGTACCAGGAGAGGTACCCACAGCGACAATGTCCAGATCGGAAGACATTTGAACGTCTCCATTACCGTCTGTGCGAGTATGGAAAATTTAACTCTCCTGGTTTGGGAAGGGGACGACCAAGATCTACAACTCCAGAAGTACAGGAGGAGATTCTGGAGGCTGTGAACATGACTCCTTGTATCAGCACACGAAGGGTAGCGTTGCAAGTCAATGTTCCTCATACGACTGTCTGGAGACTGTTGAAAGAGTATCAATTGTATCCTTATCATATCTGAGGACATACGCAATACTCCTGGAGTTTGGGATCGTGTTCGCAGGTCAATGAGACACCGATGTGAGGTCTGTATTCAAGCAGGAGGTGGACATTTTGAACATCTTCTGTAATGACAACGACCTGCCGAAAGAAAAACGTTCCGGTGAATTTCAATGTTGTGAAGGCCATAACTCGGAAATGAAGCATTTCCGGACACATGTTGTAATGAACTATTTTGATTGTCTACATGTGGGAAATACATACCTGAAATTATGCCCCGTATTTTTGAAACACCCTGTATAAGCAAATGTATTTAATTAGAATTAAGAGTCTGGCTGGGCGGAAGAGAAGGCCTACTGGCCTTAGCTCTGCCAGATTAAATAAATAAATTATTATTATTAATTTTCCTTTGAAAGTTTTTGCTTATATTTTCATTGTTTCATTGTAAATTTCTGTATATGAATTTGTTTTCTGTATTTTTGTGGTGACCCTTATTGAAGAGCAGTTTTGTGGCGTTGTGACGAAACAAAAGGGTTGTGATTTGTGTGGGCGTGAGATAGGAACTCTCAGAACTCAGACATATCCGCACATTCTGGAGTACGGTAGAGCATTTAAACAGACGGGCCTGACATCGATCTCCGGGAAGGGGAATGCCAAGTTGCTGGAAAGTAGTCTTTGAAAAAAAAGATCGGAACAGAAGGTCACACATACACACATTTTCACTCCCAACATTCCCCACGCTCCAGTAAGGTGTGTATACATGAGGGGAGGGGAAGTAAAATAAATAATAAAAATGTCAACCAGTCCTTTGTTTGAAGGCCATAGCGATCACTAGGAAAAAGAGAAGTTTTTACTCAACTGACCAGAAAGAATCGCCACTTTAATTTTGTATGTATGTATGCGTTCCAAATTCAAGGTCTAATTCTTTTTTTTTTTTTTTTTTTTTTTAGAAAAAGCTTAAGTTTTTACTCATTCTTGCTCTCAACAGAAGAATTCCCACGTAACAGAGTCAATAGACCGAGAAAATCTGAAGACAAAGCTATACAAAATGGATGAATCATAAATCCCGCCGTCATTTGTTTAAACAACTGATTACGCAATCGTATCCATAGGAACGAGGAGTAAGACTTAGTATTATTATCAAGAGCCTTTCTAAAAATGATTTCGTAAAATAAGTTCGTAATGAAACATTTGAATTGTGGTAAACTAAGATAGTGAGTGTTGCAAATCCAGACTTTCAAATGTATTGCAGTTACACTTTCTTACGACTCGAGTTCTTTAAGTACATTCTTAGTGGTTGTACGTTAGGTTGTGATATCGAAATAGTATTTGGTTTGATGAATCACGTGGTTATGTTACGTAATGTTGAGGCAAATCTCTAAAAAAAAAATAAACATAATCGTCCAATCGGGATTCGAAATGAAGGCTCGCAGCACAAGTTTACTTCCTACCTCGAGACTTCGGTCGTAGCGACTAATTAATTGGTACCACTTGTCATATCTGCCACGAGGACACAATGCTATTGTGTCATCATATTGACAACTGGGATGGTTTTAAAAAGTTTTGAAAATAAAACAATAGTAAGAATTTATTTATTTATTTAACCTGGTAGAGATAGGGCCATCAGGCCTTCTCTTCTCCTCTACCAGGGGATTACACCTACAATATTAAGAATACAATTACAATTAATATTAAATTTACAAACACAATAAAAATCAAAGTACTAAGAGATTAACTGATTAATGAAAGCTAGACAGTTTATTGTAAAAGTTAAGAAGACAGAAGCATTTCTTTTATTGATTAAGTAAAAATTAAACCTACTCTACGCAGTAACAATAGTACATTATGCAACGAGCCTATAATGAAGGTAATTAAGAAGTGAGTATGGATATTTATGAAACGAGCGCAAGCGAGTTTCATAATTTTCATACGAGCTTCTTAATTACCATTATAGGCGAGTTTCATACGACTTTTTATGCTCGACCATATTTCTAACTTGATATTATTAATTTTTTAGCAATGTCCCGTATGTTGTGAGATGTGCGCAGACGCGAAAGTATTGTTTTTTTTCCGAGGAACAGATGTCCACATTGACCTTGCTAGGCCATAAGAACCTACAGAGATAACATTGAAATTAAATTAGACATTGAAAAACGAGATGACAAATTGAATTTATTTGAATATTATTTACAATTAACGCTAATTATTATAGTAACAAAACATAACCTTCTGCGACAGTATTGGATTTCCAGCCTCCGTGACTTTTCGCTAATTCTCTTTCGATTGCATATCCGAGAATAATCGATACTTGCGGTTTTATAACGGTAGAAAGCTGACCTGTCATTGACTGAACAGTTGCAACCTGAGTCGTCATTGGCTGAAAGACCTGACCTTTAATGAGTAGGTGTACTTTAATGACATGCATTAAAGGACTGCTACCAGGTGTATAATTACTACATTTCGGCATGGTCGAGCATAAAATACTTAATAAGCTTGCTTTTGAACGCTACTAATTTCCGACAGTCTCTGATGTCACTGGGTAGGGTATTCCACAAGGGCGAGAGCGAGATTGTGTATGATGATGAATACGATGATGTCTTATGTGTTGGTATGGCTAGTATGCGGCTATTTTGCGTGCGTGTGAAGAGATTATGATATGATGACAGGTAACTGAAACGGGAGGCAAGGTAGGTAGGTGTAGAGGTGTGAAGGACTTGGAAAAGGAGAACAAGGGAATGAAAATTTCTACGTTCGTTAAGCCGTAGCCAGTTTAGAGTTTGGAAGGATGGGGTAATGTGGTCAGCGCGACGGACATCGCAGACGAAGCGAACACAAGAATTATGAACACGTTGTAATTTTTGTGACTGGTTGACATTGAGGTGACAATAATCGAAGTGGGGATTACTAGTGTTTCCGCTAGTGTTTTGGCAAAGTGCAAAACCTCAAGTCTTGAGGACGTCGTCAGGATTTAACGAGGTTTTGCAGTTTTGCCAACAATGTGTACCATTTTTCAGAAAGTAGGCCTATGTGTGAGATATTTTTCGTTTATTTTCTGCCTATTTCTTACTTGTGAGTATTAATAATGGTAGTCACTATGACCGAAATTATGCACAATACATACAAATTATTCGAATCAGCTTTCTCTTCATTATTAATTTCGTAATAGAATCGAGGAAAATTTGAAAAAGTTGAGACGAATTGCTAATACTGCATAATATATACAGGGACATCATTTTATTTTTACTTCAATTTTTATTGTACCTGCGTTTCTAAATGTACTTGACTCCGACCCCTTTCACTAATGTCCTTGCTAACGTTAGTCACACAAACTGTTGCTAGCAGTGAAGTAAACAGTACAAAGTATAGTGTGTTTCAGAAGTATGTTGCATTTTCTATAGAAGAAAAAGCTTATATTATTGAAGTTTATTTTCACACAAGTATGGTGTATAGCATAACTGAATTTATCTGTGTGGACTGAGCACAAGTAAAGATTAGAGATACAGAAAGTACGGTACCCTGTAATATGGTACTTAACAACATTATTTAAACAAGAGTTTTGTTTTACTATTTGTAGGTATGAAGGACGATGATGGAAACTGGAATTACACTATAACCGAATATGAACAACAGTTTTTTTTTTTCTTTACAATTTCCTGATTATATCATTACGGAATATTTTCGTAGAAATGTCATTAATCTGGTAGATAAATTTAGAGCAACAGAGTGTACAGAAAGGAAGAAAAGTGTAAGATGGCCAACAAAGGTGACAGAAGATGCTGTAGAAGATGAAAGAAAGGATGCAGCGAGGTCGTAATAAGTCGGTCAAGAAGTTAGCTGTAGAAATTGGGGTTTCTTACGGAAGTGCTCACAAAATTCTCAGGAATAAATTAGGTTAGTAATATGCTGAATAAAGTAGACATTACATAATGTATATAACCGCCTGAAGACTTGAGTTTGTGAAAAAAATTGTTATTATTCTACTGTTTTTTGGTAAAATGCTGTAAAGTAATGACCAAACTGAAAATCGTAATACTGTATTTCCCTGTAACATAAATGGATACACTACTTTTCTCTCCTCCTGTAGCTATAAAATGATTTGTTTACATATTGCACTAGTAACACCAAACTCCTGTAATGGAAGGGGGTAACAGTGTTTCCGAGTATAGCCAGGTTAATGTTAAAAATGTTGGTAAAAATAAAGTGATGTCCCTGCATATATATTGCATTGACAGTATGGAGTAGCCCTAAATGTATTTTCCAAGGACTGCAGTAGGCTACATACAGTGTAGAACTTTCAAAATCGAACCCGGACTTGGCACAACCGGACACAAATTGTGTAGTTACGTAATCTGTACGAAAAATCTTCATCACAGATTGGAAATAGAATAAAATAAAGCAAGGCAGCCATATTGGAATCACTGAGCTATAACGTTAGAGTAATCTGTTTTTTTATTGACCTTGTACCCACAATTTGTTCCGATTCTTGTATTTTTAAATTACACCGCAGGAAGTACTAAGGAATTTTAATTGGCCTGAAGTTTATATTTCTGCCTAATTTTTTTACATCATTCCTAATCAGTGGTTATATTTACTCGCCCTGATTGCACCTGTTTCTGGATTCTGTTTCTTTTATGACGTCAGGCCAGGTTTCACTGCTTATGTTCTTCGCGACGGACGTGTGAAACAAAAGAAAGGGAACGTGACACTGCAGATACGGCGGACCCGTGACTCATACTGCAAGCAGCCATGGGGGACAACAGAGCGTGTCGATCCGAAACCATCCACACAGTGGCCCCTGGCCAAAATGAGTATTTCAGAATAAGTCCTAAATCTTCCATGTGTTTCCAGCAGGAGTATAATATCAATGTGAAATCATTTTGAAACAGACCGCGTTGCTTGGAGACGTAAACTGTCTGTCGGTAGGAAAGCAGGTGTAACATCAACAAGAGTATGCATCGATTTCATTGCAGTTATTTATTTATTTATTCTGGTGTAGTTAAGGCCATCAGGCCTTCTCTTCCACATCACCAGGAATACAAATACAATAATAGAAATAAACAGAAAAAAAATACACTATATACAAAGTAAAGCTACACAAGAAATAAAGAGCGAGAGAAAAAAACACTATAATAGCACATTATGCAACGAGCCTATAATGAAGGTAATTAAGAAGTAAGTATGGATATTTATGAAACGAGCGCAAGCGAGTTTCATAATTTTCATACGAGCTTCTTAATTACCATTATAGGCGAGTTTCTTACTTAGTTACTTACAAATGGCTTTTAAGGAACCCGAAGGTTCATTGCCGCCCTCACATAAGCCCGCCATCGGTCCCTATCCTGTGCAAGATTAATCCAGTCTCTATCATCATATCCCACCTCCTCAAATCCATTTTAATATTATCCTCCCATCTACGTCTCGGCCTCCCTAAAGGTCTTTTTCCCTCCGGTCTCCCAACTAACACTCTATATGCATTTCTGGATTCGCCCATACGTGCTACATGCCCTGCCCATCTCAAACGTCTGGATTTTAAGTTCCTAATTATGTCAGGTGAAGAATGCAATGCGTGCAGTTCTGTGTTGTGTAACTTTCTCCATTCTCCTGTAACTTCATCCCGCTTAGCCCCAAATATTTTCCTAAGCACCTTATTCTCAAACACCCTTAACCTATGTTCCTCTCTCAGAGTGAGAGTCCAAGTTTCACAACCATACAGAACAACCGGTAATATAACTGTTTTATAAATTCTAACTTTCAGATTTTTGGACAGCAGACTGGATGATAAGAGCTTCTCAACCGAATAATAACAAGCATTTCCCATATTTATTCTGTGTTTAATTTCTTCCCGAGTGTCATTTATATTTGTTACTGTTGCTCCAAGATATTTGAATTTTTCCACCTCTTCGAAGGATAAATCTCCAATTTTTATATTTCCATTTCGTACAATACTCTGGTCACGAGACATAATCATATACTTTGTCTTTTCGGGATTTACTTCCAAACCTATCTCTTTACTTGCTTCCAGTAAAATTTCCGTGTTTTCCCTAATCGTTTGTGTATTTTCTCCTAACATATTCACGTCATCCGCATAGACAAGCAGCTGATGTAACCCGTTCAATTCCAAACCCTGCCTGTTATCCTGAACATTCCTAATGGCATATTCTAAAGCGAAGTTAAAAAGTAAAGGTGATAGTGCATCTCCTTGCTTTACCCGCAGTGAACTGGAAAAGCATCAGATAGAAACTGACCTATACGGACTCTGCTGTATGTTTCACTAAGACACATTTTAATTAATCGAACTAGTTTCTTGGGAATACCAAATTCAATAAGAATATCATATAATACTTCCCCCTTAACCGAGTAATATGCCTTTTTGAAGTCTATGAATAGGCGAGTTTCATACGACTTTTTATGCTCGACCATATTTCTAACTTGATATTATTAATTTTATTTGTATCTGACCTTGAGCAATGTCCCGTATGTTGTGAGATGTGCGCAGACGCGAAAGTATTGATTTTTTCCGAGGAACAGATGTTCACATTGACCTTGCTAGGCCATAAGAACCTACAGAGATAACATTGAAATAAATTAGACATTGAAAAACGAGATGACAAATTGAATTTATTTGAATATTATTTACAATTAACGCTAATTATTATAGTAACAACATAACCTTCTGCGACAGTATTGGATTTCCAGCCTCCGTGACTTTTCGCTAATTCTCTTTCGAGTGCATATCCGAGAATAATCGATACTTGCGGTTTTATAAGGGTACAAAGCTGACCTGTCATTGGCTGAACAGTTGTAACCCGAGTCGTCATTGGTTGAAAGACCTGACCTTTAATGAGTAGGTGTACTTTAATGACATGCATTAAAGGTCTGCTACCAGGTGTATAATTACTACATTTCGGCATGGTCGAGCATAAACAAAGTAAACCCACACAAAAATATACACAGGTTGCACTCACACAAATTTTAAATGAGTGATTAAGTATCATAATTAATTGTATCCTAACTAGTTAACTAACATAAACAAGAAACTTGCAATTTTAATCTAGATTAAAAAAGAAAAAGAAACACAAATCAACACTTCTAGCAATACCTAAAAACATTAACTAAGACAAAATTTTCCAATTTAATTTTGAATTGTGATAAAGTCCGGCAGTCCCTGACGTCATTATGTAACGAATTCCAGAGGCGAGGTATTTGTACAGTATAGGAAGATGAGTATAAAGACGTTCTATGATGAGGATAGAAAGAAGTGTTTGATGTCGGTTTCGAAGAGTTGTAAGAAATTGAAAGCGCGATAACAGATAATTCGGAGTAGAAGTATGCATGATTCTAAACAGAAGAGACAGTGAATGTATTGTTCTTCGTTCCTTCAGACGCACCCATGAAAGTAACTGGAGGGAAGGTGTTATATGGTCAAATTTACGAGTATTGCAGATGAATCGTATGCACACATTATGAACACGTTGTAGTCTCTCAGCTAAGAGTGAACTTACATTAGTTAGCAAGGAATCGCAATAATCAAAATGGGGCATTACAAGCGTCTGAATAAGACATAGGCTAATTTGAAGAAAATAATCGCTGTATATATTTCTAAAGAGTATTATGATGATATTCTCGAGTAGAATCCTTGTATTTATTCCTCTTTATTTTGGGATGAATTGACTAGGAGATTTTATGTATACAGGAAATCAATGCAGTGGTCAGGAGAAATCCTTGTGCCCAAGCAGACAGACTACTGCAAACCGAAGCACTTCCTTCTGGTGTAAGGATGGAGTAAAATCTATTACAGTGAAGTTTGGAGATAATTTTGTGCATTCTAATAACAATATTACTTCATACTTCTCCTCGAGCGTGAGTAACAGCGAGATTTTCAGAAATTAGCTGCATATGGGCTATTCCATCTCAAATCGACCGAAATATAGAGAAAACTGACCTTGCAATTTTTAAATACAATGAAACTTTTTCTGTCCGTAGACAACTGTGATACAGTGCTTTGTGCAAAGTTTGAGGCATCAGAACTTCGTAGTGTTTAAATTAAAAATACTTAAATTTATCGTATTTTCATAAAATTAGCAACTTTAAACTGTTGTAGTTCCGAAACCATTTCACCCAATGATCAAAATCATGATTTATTTTGATGCTGAGAAATTAAAGTTTAATTGATTTTCTTACTTTTTATGGAAATGGAGAAATTTAGATTTTTCCTCATTAAGACGCCTTTGCCTAGGAAAAATATTTTAAAAGTATATAGTTAGATTCCGCATTGAAAGTACAAATAACCACATTTTTTACTGATGGTATGTTGATAAGAAAGTATTGAAAATATAAAATAAAGAAAATAAATAGTACGCGCGTGAACTAACCAGCTGACTGTGAGGCGGGAGCTAGCCGAGGTAACCAAGGCCAGGAGACATAAACACGTGATGTTTCGTCTAGTAGCGCATAGCTGGGCTAGCTTTATCACAGGTTTTCATAACACAGGAGTAAAATGACGCCCAACGCTCGCTTATCTTCATCTCTCGGCCAGTGCGTGCGGTACTGCGCCGTTCAAGTCTAGGCGTGTGAAAATAATTTATTTAATACCCTCGAAACTTATTGCCGTACCACTAAGCAAACAGCCACCGGCGTGGCTCAGTCGGTTAAGGCGCTTACCTGCCGGTCTGAAGTTGCGTTCGGGCGCGGGTTCGATCCCCGCTTGAGCTGATTACCTGGTTGGGTTTTTTCCGAGGTTTTCCCCAACCGTAATGTGAATGCAAGGTAATCTATGGCGAATCCTCGGCCTCATCTCGCCAAATACCATCTCGCTATCACCTATCTCATCGACGCTAAATAACCTAGTAGTTGATACAGCGTCGTTAAGTAACCAACTAAAATAAAAAAAAACTAAGCAAACAATGCCGAATCCCTCTTAATAATGCAAGGTTTTTTCTCAATAATTTTTACATTTTTACAAATAGGCAAAAAGCCTAAAATTAAGTGAAATTAGATTATGTCTCTCTGTATACAATAAAAATAAGGATTACTTCTTAACATAACCTACCAAATGTCAGCTTCAAAATGAGCTCCCGTTCAATGTTCTGCAGTAAATGGTTCCAGAGTTCTGAGCGCTGAAAGCGGCTTGTTTTTATAAAATACGCTAAATTTGTCGCTCAATAATACGAAAATCGTTTGACTTTCGATAGTATAGTTTTTGAAAATGCACTGTCCTCAGCATCTTGTATAAATAGGGGAAAAAATTAGGGTATAAAAAATGCGATTTCATATGGAATAGCCCGTATATTACAAATGAAGAAGCCAAAACTGCGCAGAGGCTACATACCGTTTGTTGATATTTGAACTGCGCATTAAACAGCGGAGGCTGCGTGACTTTAAATTGGAGAATTTGAGTAAGGAATACGATTTTAATTGCGATATCTGAGTTCTGTCCTTTCCCTTCCCCAGTTGCTGGAACTGACTCACCTTGGAGATACGTACCCAGTTAATTGAGTGCGCCTACACTTAATAAAGAGCATTATGTAATTGCCGGGTCGAATTCCCGCATTCATTTCGGCAAACAGGTTAGAGAATTTGATATCGAGCCGTTCGCTCTTAGATTTCTTACGCTGTAATTCCCACTTGGAGGAAAGTCAGAGCAACAAGAATGCAGCAAGATGGCGGAACAGAATTTTTTCTGTTAAAAAGGTAGTTTTTGATAAATTCTGAAACTACAGTGTTATGAGGTGATGTGTTTTATGCAGAACAGGGAAAAACGGAAAAGTCATCGGGAAATTTAAATCGAAAGTGTTTCTAAATATCAATTCCAATTTTCTTGTATTCACCGGGATATGAAACTGGACATTTTACAATAAATTTAAGGGGAGGCAGAGGTGAATATTTCAAAATCCACAAAATTTATCCGATTTGTTTGAAATTGATCGTGAATACTATGTTATTAGTAATGGACATACCAAGTTTCAACTTTCTAAGTACAATAGTTCTGTAAATATTAATAATTTTATAAAACTTTATATCGTTTGATATAAAATGCTCCATGCAAATTTTCAATATTTCTTTTTATTTATATGTTCAGAGAAGGTATATAAATAATGATAAGTATTAGTTTATTATGGGAATAATATAGTAATACAGTTATCTTGGTTTTAATTTCATAATTTTAAGGGTACAAAATCAAAAACTAACATCGGAATATCAAAATAAAGATAATAAAAATGAAAAAAAACAAATTTTCATTTTTTCTTCAGTTTTCTTCGAAAATTTCACCTCTGCCTCCCCTTAAACAAGTAATCGATGTATACCACGGCATGGCGCGTCCTCAGGTTGCGGATAGAGGAGACGGCCTCCAGATATGGAGGGTAGCTGCGAATATATTGAATAAGCAGTCGTGGACAGCCGATGAGGGGTGGTCCTCCAGCTTGGGGGTTGGGCGAAGGGCTGACAATCTATCACCGTAAAAAAAAGCTTGTTACGAAACCTAAAATTAAGCCTCGGAATGGGACTGATTCTCCGGCACGACCACAGCAAAGGAATGAGGTTATAAGATTTGGTAGCGGAAATTCTACTTGAAGGAAGTAAAGAGATAGGGTTAGAAGTATATCCCGAAAAGACTTAAGTATATGATTATGTCTCGTGACGAGAATAGTGTACGAAATGGAAATATAAAATTTGGAGATTTATCCTTCGAGGAGGTGGAAAAATTCAAATATCTTGGAGCAACAGTAATAATAATAATAATAATAATAATAATAATAATAATAATAATAATAATAATAGTAATAATAATAATTCGTGGCGCTACAGCGCTTGGAGGGCCTAGACCGACCAGCCGGCTACTGGCCACACGCCCATACGCCGAAGCAGAGGTGGACGATCATCAACCAGAATGGAGGTATCGTGTGGTTAGAACGATGATCGCCCCAGCCGTTATAGCTGGTATTCGCAACCGGATTTCGCTACCGAGCACCGATCCCATACACTGGCCGAAATGTCATGAGAAAATTTCTTCCCCCATGAGAACTCGAACCAGCGCGCATTCCGTAACGCGAGTCCTAGGCGGGATGCCTTAGACCACGACGCCACGGTGCGGGGCCTTGGAGCGACAGTAACAAATATAAATGACACTCGGGAGGAAATTAAACGCAGAATAAATATGGGAAATGCCTGTTATTATTCGGTTGAGAAGCTTTTATCATCCAGTCTGCTGTCAAAATATCTGAAAGTTAGAATTTATAAAACAGTTATATTACCGGTTGTTCTGTATGGTTGTGAAACTTGGACTCTCACTTTGAGAGAGGAACAGAGATTATGAGTGTTTGAGAATAAGGTGCTTAGGAAAATATTTGGGGCTAAGAGGGGTGAAGTTGCAGGAGAATGGAGAAAGTTACACAACGCAGAACTGCACGCATTGTATTCTTCACCATGACATAATTAGGAACATTAAATCCAGGCGTTTGAGATGGGCAGGACATGTAGCACATATTGTCGAGTCCAGAAATGCATATAGAGTGTTAGTTGGGAAGCCGGAGGAAAAAGATCTTTGGGGAGGCCGAGACGTAGATGGGAAGATAATATTGAAATGGATTTGAGGGAGATGGGATATGATGATAGAGACTGGATTGATCTTGCTCAGGATAGGGACCAATGGCGGGCTTATGTGAGGGCGGCAATGAACCTCCGGGTTCCTTAAAAGCCATAAGTAAGTAAGTAAACTGATGTATGCAAACTTGTACAACACTGTTCGATATGACACTTCCCATACTTCGTACTCCGGCCAGTACGTCGCAAGCTCGCTGGTTGTTTCCACTCCCGATGGCAGCGGGCTTAATAAGGAAGTAACGGGCAGCAAGGACGCGCTTAATTTAATTTAGAAAGGACTTCCTCACACAGAGGCCGCACTCGCAGAGGATTTTGACACCTGTCTGCGGTTCAGTGCCACAGCGCGGCATGCCTCTCGCGTGACGCGTCATCTGTTTACACACACACATCAAACTCCATTTTGCGAGAATGTGACTCCTGACTGATCCACGTGGAAGCGTACGAGTGGATGCAGCGGTTTGGATGTCGGAAAAATCACAAATGAATCCTGGGTAGCTGCTAGGCGATACGTGCTATATTGTCACTGAATAATTTCAAGGGAGAAATTGTTCCGGGGCCGGGTATCGAACCCGGGACCCTTTGCTAAACGCACCAGCGCTCTACCGACTGAGCTACCCAGGAACTCTTCCAGACACCGACCCGGGTTCGATATCCGGCCCCGGAGCAATTTGTCCCTTGAAATTCGCGGGTGCTCGTGTAAATGGGGTTAAGTCAAATTGCAAGGTATGTAAACTTCTCTGCTTTATGCCACGTGCATCAACGTCGGTTAGTGTAACCATCGGTTAAAATTGTCACCTAACCCCTGATTAAGCATTTTTACAGTGGATCGACCTCGGTTACGACTTAAATAGGAGGTTAACCACAGTAATCTCTAACCGGCCAAATATGAGCGGTTAAAGGAGATAACCAGCGATTAGTAGAGCAAGTAAAGCAAAATGGCGGCCAGACGATTATTTCGAAGACGATTATTATTGTGCAGTATTTGAATTACTTGGATAGAGCGTGAGCGTGAAGGTTCTATAGTGGAAAGACAGAATTCTTACGAGGAATTGGATGACAGAAAATTTCAGGAGGGATTTCGTTTATCAAAATCTACAAATGGATTCTTTGAAATAACACAAGAACAATCATATTTCTCCTACGGATCGGCTGCTTATATTACGATTCTATGTAACTGTTATTTTCTGTATTTTAAAAGGGAATACTCGAATACCGGTATCTCTTTCTCTATGTCACTGGCTGAACAAAGAGAGGTTATGGATGGATCTTAGAATAATGCACAATTCCCTGGTGTAAATGGGGTCCAAGATCGTACACACACTCCTACTAATCTTCTACATCCTTTTCCTTTATGGATATTCCATCTTTTTTATATAATACATTTAAATGTAGTAATTAAGTTTATCGATACTGATACATTCCTACCAATCTTTACTGTACATGCTTTTCCTTTATGGATATTCCATCTTTTTATATAATACATTTAAATCTAGTCATTAAGTTTATCGATACTGATACATTCCTACCAATCTTCTACATCCTTTTCCTTTATGGATATTCCATCTTTTTTATATAATACATTTAAATCTAGTAATTAAGTTTATTGATACTGATACATTCCTACCAATCTTCTGCATCCTTTTCCTTTATGGATATTCCATCTTTTTATATAATACATTTAAATGTAGTAATTAAGTTTATCGATACTGATACATTCCTACCAATCTTCTACATCCTTTTCCTTTATGGATATTCCATCTTTTTATATAATACATTTAAATGTAGTAATTAAGTTTATCGATACTGATACATTCCTACCAATCTTCTACATCCTTTTCCTTTATGGATATTCCATCTTTTTATATAATACATTTAAATGTAGTAATTAAGTTTATCGATACTGATACATTCCTACCAATCTTCTACATCCTTTTCCTTTATGGATATTCCATCTTTTTATATAATACATTTAAATGTAGTAATTAAGTTTATCGATACTGATACATTCCTACCAATCTTCTACATCCTTTTCCTTTATGGATATTCCATCTTTTTTTATATAATACATTTAAATATAGTAATTAAGTTTATCGATACTGATACATTCCTACCAATCTTCTACATCCTTTTCCTTTATGGATATTCCATCTTTTTATATAATACATTTAAATGTATTAATTAAGTTTATCGATACTGATACATTCCTACCAATCTTCTACATCCTTTCCTTTATGGATATTCCATCTTTTTATATAATACATTTAAATCTAGTAATTAAGTTTATCGATACTGATACATTCCTACCAATCTTCTACATCATTTTCCTTTATGGATATTCCATCTTTTTATATAATACATTTAAATCTATTAATTAAGTTTATGGATACTGATACATTCCTACCAATCTTCTACATCATTTTCCTTTATGGATATTCCATCTTTTTTATATAATACATTTAAATCTAGTAATTAAGTTTATCGATACTGATACATTCCTACCAATCTTCTACATCATTTTCTTTATGGATATTCCATCTTTTTTATATAATACATTTAAATCTAGTAATTAAGTTTATCGATACTGATACATTCCTACCAATCTTCTACATCATTTTCCTTTATGGATATTCCATCTTTTATATAATACATTTAAATCTAGTAATTAAGTTTATCGATACTGATACATTCCTACCAATCTTCTGCATCCTTTTCCTTTATGGATATTCCATCTTTTTTATATAATACATTTAAATCTAGTAATTAAGTTTATTGATACTGATACATTCCTACCAATCTTCTGCATCCTTTTCCTTTATGGATATTCCATCTTTTTTATATAATACATTTAAATCTAGTAATTATCGATACTTCAACCGAACATTGAGATAGAATCATTTTTGGATTCAATTTTCCATTTTGTACGATTTTAACCTAACAGTACTGAAGAAATAGAACTCACAAATATAACAGGGCCCACAGGCAAACAAATGCAACGCGAAAATGTAGGATAGGTTCATTTCGACGTAGAACACAGTGAGCGCAGTCGTTTTTAGACGTTGACTGTTATCTTTGCAGCGGTATGGATGCTTTCCTTTAGTCATTTTGTAGAAACAATGTACCATCATAGACTTTACTCTGGTTAAATGAGGTGTCAGCTAGCCATGTTTTAGTAATCGGTGATTATGAATGGTGCACATAAATTACATTTTAACCACGGCTACTGTTTAACCGTCGTTTCGTAATCTATGATTACTGCGTTTTTAATCAATGTTGATGCACTTCGCCATTAGTACTGAACAAAACCCCTTTTGTCACAAAATATGGAGCACTGTAACTACATCATAAATGGAAGAATAACTTAACCCCTTTAACACAAGAGAAGGTCCACACCTGTGGAGTAACGGTTAGCGCGTCTGACCGCGAAACCAGGTGGCCCGGGTTCGATTCCCGGTCGGGGCAAGTTACCTGGTTGAGGTTTTTTTCGGGGTTTTCCCTCAACCCAATACGAGCAAATGCTGGGTAACTTTCGGTGCTGGGCCCCGGACTCATTTCACTGGCATTATCACCTTCATCTTATTCAGACGCTAAATAACCTAAGCTGTTGATAAAGCGTCGTAAAATAACCTACTTAAATAAACACAAGAGAAAAGTAATTGTGGATAGTTCAAATCTGTACTTATTTCAGTTTAGACAAATCATACTTAACCCCCTTTACACGAGCACATATCTGAAAGCTAGATTTGCATAATACACGTCACTTTTCGTTAACAGGAAACCACAATTCAAATCGTACAGAGTTAGTGTGCACTCAGTGTTGGTTGCTTGACGTTGTCAGCCCACTTTGAGGTCTGTGGATATAAGGGAAAAATTGAGTCGGTGTCTGGTGGAGTTTTTTGGCTAGCTCAGTTGGTAGAGCGTTGGTGCGTTTAGCCAAAGGTTCCGGAATAATTTTATTTTTCCCTTGAAATTATTAAAATTCACAGGGGGTTATACCTGAAAGCTTGATTTGCATAAAACACGTCACTGTTCGTTAACAGAAAACCACAATTTAAGTCACACAGAGTTTGTGTGCACTCAGTGTTGGTTGCTTGACGTTGTCAGCCCACTTTGAGGTCTGTGGATATAAAGGGAAAAATTGAGTCGGTGTCTGGTAAAGTTTCTGGGTAGCTCAGTTAGTAGAGCGTTTGTGCGTTTAGCCAAAGGTCCCAGAATAATTTTATTTTTCCCTTGAAATTATTAAAATCTGCTTCTTTGTCGACCTGGTTGGCAGAGTTTGGTACTCAAGTTGCTGGCCTTCGTTGCCCTTTGAAGGTTATAAGGGTTCGATGTCTGGTAGAGGTTTCGATAGCATTTAAGTTGTGCTTAAAGAGGTTGGTCAGTAGATTTACTGGCATGTAAAAGAACTCCTGCGGACAAAACACATCCGGCGACGCTGATATTCTGCAGTTGCGAGCGTCGTTAAATTATACAAAATCTGCTTCACAGGGAGTTATACCTGAAAGCTTGATTTGCATAATACACGTCACTGTTCGTTAACAGAAAACCACAATTCAAGTCGTACAGAGTTTGTGTGCACTCAATGTTGGTTACTTGACGTTGTCAGCCCACTTTGAGGTCTGTGGATATAAGGGGAAAAATTGAGTCGGTGTCTGGTATAGTTTCTGGGTAGCTGAGTTGGTAGAGCGTTGGTGCGTTTAGCCAAAGGTCCCGGAACAATTTTATTTTTCCCTTGAAATTATTCAAATCAGTTTCACAGAGAGCTGTACCTGAAAGCCAGATTTGTATGCTGTCATTGTTCAAATGCAAGACCTCATTGTGTAAGGGTGCCAGTCAGGGGTAAATGTGACATTGTATGTTAGTCGGAAGTCCGGCGTGATGCATGCCATCCCCTGATCTTCCAATAGGTATTCTTTGCAAAGAGAATATGCAGTGCGTTCTGTTTAAAAGAGGACCGCACACTGACCAGCACAACTACGTCATAATCAGTAACCAAGCAACACTTAATTGTTTTGTTTTGCAAACATAGCGAGGAGCTTGCAGTTCACCACGGTCGTAATGTTTGCCTCGCTGTGATTTCCAGTCTGGTCTGACAATTCGTGTGTGTGTGGCACATTAAGGCGACGAATAATCACTCAGGCCCTGTTCTTTGAATGTTGAGGCCTTCCTAGATATTGTGGAGCAGTTCACAGCCTTAGGCCTATATTACGCTATCAAATTTCTGTGTCACAGAATATGATAAAATTTTTAATGAAATATGTAAAATCAAATGTAAGATTTTGACTATATGTCAAAACTTTGATCATATCTTTCATCACAGTTCTAATAATGGATCCACAATAGTTCTATGCTTGTTGTAACTTGTTAAATATGCAGTAATGGTTATTGCATTAATACTAAAGAATAAATCAAAGACAAAATGTATTTCGTTGGCTTATAGTGTAAACCTGCTAAACAACAAAAAGGAAATTTTACAGACGAAACAAAAAACTGAGTCTAAATTAACTCTGAAACTTTAGAACCAAACCCAAAGTACAGGTGATGAAGTTTCACAGTTAATTTGTACTCAGTTTTTTGTTTCCCTTGTAAAATTTACTTTTTGTTGGTTAGTAGGTTTACACTATAAGCCGACGATTTGGGTTAGAGATTGGAGTAGGGAGAAAAGATACAAAAGGGATCCATCAAACTCTACTGAGAGTACTTCAGTGTGAAGATATGAAATCCTATATATACTAAGTACCTAATAATGGATGATGAAACATTCCATGTGACTTATAATGTGATATTTAAAGTTTTGTAGTTTTCACAGACCATATGTACTTAATGTCCGCCATTTTCTTTCTTCTCAGTCACAGATTTTATCAAAGGTATGATGATGAACATAACTTTTATCACAGAACTATGTCACAACTAGATGTGATCAAACATGGTACATTACACTGTAAAAGATTTTATCTGTAGTAATGTCACGAGAGGTCTGAGATCTGCCGATAAATCCACGAGCGAAGCGACTATTTCGTGAATAAAATAAAAATGTAAATAATATATCCCTAAAATTCGATCACAAAATGTTAATAATTGTATATTAACGAATACTTAACCTATTCAGACATTGTGAAGTTGAAATACTCGTAGATGAATATCGATTATTGCAATAAAGAAATTCAATGTTATTATTCAGTAATGCCAATTGCAAAAAGCGAAATACAGGTTTAACAATGTTAATTACATGTACTGCAGTTTTCTCTTATTATTATAACATAAATACATTTTCATTATCTGCTGAAATCATAATTTAATTTAACAGTAACAGTGGGGACAGCTATATACCAATGCTTATGTATTCACAGCGAGACATGTTGCTACACAGTGAAGCCATCTCTGTATAGATAGGCCTAATTAAAACACGAATTTTATTACGCCATACGGAAGGCAGTTTGATCAAAGACATTATTATTACTATGCAAGGTCTTTGATATGCGATGATGTTACATAAATTTGAACGTCTATTAATTGTTTAATTTAAATACAAATGTTATAGGCTACAATTTTATAGGTTATGTTACCTGTGGAAGCAGGACCAATGTCAGCTGTGCCTTGTTTCGACCGTTACTTACAATGAGTGCTACACGAAAGCATTTTTTATAGCTCGACAAACGCATTCTCGCTGTTGTGTGTAACGGAACTAAAGCTGCATCTACACAGTTCAATCGCGTATGCGTGCAATCTGGGAAGAATATTGAAAGAATCAAGTTTAAAAGGTACGTTTAATTAAGATGCATGAAGATTTTGTGTCTACATGTGCGCCGTTTTGAAAGTGGTCTTACTCCGTAAATATATTAATTAACAGGAAAGGATTTATATGTAAATACATATTTACTTATAAAGCTAATATAATTTATATTTTGCATTATCTTTATGTTTCACAATGTGTAGGGTTGAAAAATCCTACTTTTATTTTCCATATTTTTCCATATTTTAGAGTTTAGTACATATTTTCGTTAATTTCCATATATTTTCCATATTTCATATAAAACAGTCCATATTATATTAGGTTTAACAATAAAACAAAACAAAATTCCATTAACTTTTAAAAATACATTTCAACAATAGAGATTTAAACACATGTTCAGTAATCCCTTTAACATCAGAGTTATTTTAAAATTAGCAGTCCTATCAACAATGGGAAAGTAAGTTACAAAACTGTATTAATTTAATTTAAAATTTTTAACAGACTTCAGTTGTGCAGCTCAACAGTTAAATGCCAGTCAGAGTACACATAGGTTCAGTTTTGTAAATCATACTATAAAGACGGTAAATATGCCAAAAGTACGTCATTCAGTCAATTTAAAATCAAAACTAACAAGTTACATTTCAGAATTTAAAGAAGATGGTTTATCAACTGACAATAAAATATTATTTTGTAATTTGTGTCAGTGTGCAGTATCATCTACACAAAAGTTCCTGGTGCAACAACACATTACAACTAGTAAACATCAGGCCAACAAACAACTAAATTCCAAGCAGAGACAATTGTTTTTAACACAACCAACAACATCGAATGTAAGATCTGAGTTTAACATCGACCTGTGCCGTTCTCTCATCTCTGCTGATATTCCTCTCTACAAACTAAAGAATAAGGTCTTCAGGGAATTCCTTGAAAAATATACTCAACATACAATCCCGGATGAGTCAACACTTAGGAAGACGTATGCTCCATCCATCTACGATGAGACAATACAGAAGATAAGAGATGAAATTAAAGATAGTTCAATTTGGGTTTCCATTGATGAGACTCCCGACAAAGAAGGTAGACTTGTTGGTAATGTAGTTATCGGTTTGTTAAGTGAACAATATTCTGAACGAATTCTTTTACATTGTGATGTTCTAGAAAAGTGCAATAACAAAACTATAGTTAAACTGTTCAACGAAGCTATGGGTATCCTGTGGCCAAAGGGTATTATGTACGATAATGTGTTATTCTTTATTAGCGATGCTGCCCCTTATATGGTCAAAGCTGGACAAGCATTATCTGTTGTATATCCTAAATTGACTCATTTTACTTGTGTGGCGCATGCATTTCATCGTGTGGCAGAAGTGGTCAGAGACAATTTCCCTAAAGTAGATTTGTTGATTTCATCAGTGAAAAAGTATTTCTCAAAGCTCCCAGTAGAGTTAACGTGTTGAAAGAAATGTACCCTGAAATTCCATTGCCACCAAAGCCAATTTTAACTAGATGGGGTACATGGCTAGAAGCAGTTGAATATTATGCCGAACATATAGACTCTATTAACAATGTTCTCCTTGCATTGGACTCTGAAGATGCAGTCTCAATTGATACTGCGAAAACAGTTACCTGTGACATAAGTGTGAAGAATGACTTAGCTCACATTCAGCATACATTTTCATGCATCATAAAAACGCTCAAAAGTCTCCAAAATAGGCACCTTTCACTATCTGAAAGTTTTGAAATTATAAATAGTACTGTGGAACAACTGAATCGTGGTAGAGGTAAAGTTGCAGATGCAGTAAGAGCTAAGGTGGACACTGTACTTTCAAAAAACCCTGGATATGAAGAACTACAAAAGGTTGTTGCTGTGATGAGTGGTGAATCAACAGTGAAGATTAACTTGGACTTATCCCCAGCAGACATTGTGAAATTGAATTATGTACCAGTTACTTCTTGTGACGTCGAACGCTCTTTTAGTCAGTATAAATCTATCCTCAGAGACAATAGAAGAAGATTCACTTTTCAGCACTTGAAAGAAATGTTTGTAACCTATTGTTATGGTAACAGACAATAAAAATTGTGTTTTGTTGAAACTACATTGGAAGATAAGGTACGTCCATTATATTTTTTGTTTAGTTTGATTAAAATGTACCAATATTTAACGTACATAGTCATTTTTTTATAATTTTAAGTCCATATTTAATTCCATATTTTGGTAAAAATCCATATTTAATTCCATATTTTGGTAAAAATAACTACATATATATTTACATATTTCATATATTTTTAGTCCATATAAATCCGTTCCCTGTTAATTAATATTAAATATGAATCTTGCATTCATTGCTTTAAAGTTGAAAGAAAAGTTTAACCGTGTAGTTGCATCTTAATGTATTCATGATCATCAATTTACGGGGAAACAGTTGGCGACAACGACTAAACGAAAGAACGACCATGCGATAAATTGATAGCGATAAATGTAGCTGCAGAAATTATTGCAAAGTGTGACTGTGATTGGTTGGAATTGAAAATTTCATTACATTTCATTGGTCGAAAATGCAATGACGTCATATAAACGAAATAGTCATATATATTTTTTATCAAACTTCTGTGACACAGAAATTTGATAGTGTAATATAGGCCTTACTGGAAGTTGACGGACGCGGATACAGCAAGGCGGTGAGGCCTGTCATGCAACCATGACAACGCTGAGGGCATTTCTGGCGACATAATCATATGACGTACAGGACTATGGCCTCCAAGCTCTCCAGATCTTACTGATCCAGATTAATTTTTGTGAGGACATTTGAAACAAATTGTATAGAAAAATATTCCACTCACATTGGAAGGGTTGAAGATGAACATCACTGCTATCGGAGCGCTCCATAAGGTTGCTAGGAAAATGATAGAACATATAAACAAATGAACTGAAACTGAGGGATATCATTTCCAGCATATGCTGTAGCTGTCTGTGGCTTTTAAATTGAATTATCTGTAATGTGACCACTTGTATGCTACACACATCAAAATTGTCTAAGGAACAACTAAAAAATTTGAAATATCAAGAAAATTGACCAAGTTACAATACTTAACGGAAGTGAATATTAAAGTACTAGTCATTTGTCATTTTACCTGGTTACCATAGTAACCAACGTTGTTATTTTGTTTTGTTACATTGGAAAGAATTAAATTAGTGTGTTTTAACAGGGGACATATGTAACTAAAAACCGTGTAAAATCGTAACAAACAGTAAAGAATAGTTTTAATGATGGAAGAATGTCGTCATTTAAGGGGAGAGGATGGTATTTTTTTTATTTTTTTCCTAATTGGTGTAAAATATTAATTTTTTGTATGTAGAGAGCTCATAGCTGTGGCAACTCAACCAAACATAAATATTTTGAATAAAAATTATTTGGGGGCCCAAATATGAAAAAAAAAAAAAATATACACCCAATGCAGGATTGTACTAAAACCGATATATCTAAACCGTTTTTAAAGATAGATTTAAACTTTTTTTTGCAATGTATTTGCAAAAGCATGTTCTACAAACTGTAACAGAATTTTGATATTAGTCCCTACGTTTGTAAAACAAAAAAAATTAAAATTTAATAACCATTTTCTGATTTCCTTTCTTGCAAACAAACGGACGTATTTTTTAAATGAAATCAATTAAAAAAATTCCGTCACAGAGAAAAGTTTCCTAATAGTCTAAAGAATGTGTGTTCTAAATTTCATGCATGTACCTTTAATAGTTCAGAAATTATACCCATTTTTGTCTGGGAATGTAGCAAAAAAAAATGAAGTTACTGGAAACCGATAAAAGTGGGCGGGTGTTTTAAAAATCCATAGCACAAGAAGTTTAAAAATGACGTCTCAACATCCGATAAGGGCACAAATACCCATAAAATTTTATGTAATCCATTCCACACATATCAAACGGTATTTTAAAGAAAAAAAAATTTGAAAATTTAATTTACCAGAAACAACAATAAAAGTGGGCGAGTGATTTAAAAATCCATAACGCAGTAAGTTTAAAAATGGCAACTCAACATCTGGTAAGGGCACAAATACCCACAAAATATTATGCTATGCATTCCACACATATCACAGAGTATTTTAAAGATTTTTTTTTTAATTTACTCATTTTTCACCAAAAAAATAGCATCCTCTCCCCTGAAACCATGATGAAATGTTTAAGGTGATTGGCATTGACGAAATAAGAAGGAAAATCTCATCTTGAGGAATGTTCTCGCAGTGATGTCTAAGCCGAGCGTACAGCTGATCAAGGCACTGGTTGTTGTCTAGATCCTCCGAAACGGTTCTTTGAAGGTCCAAAGGTGCTCTATGGGGTTTAGATCAAGAGATTGCGCAGGCTACTGTAGCACTTGAATATTGTGTGTTTGAAACCACTGACACACCACTCCGGCAACACGTGCTCTGCTATTATTATGCATGTAGAGGAATTTAGGCCCCTACTCTTCAGCAATCGGAAGCACCAAAGGTTGCAAAATATTTAGAATATAAACATTTGCTCGCTGTGTTCCTCTTACAAGAACGAGATCCTCTTTGTATTGGTCATTATTGCTCCCCAGACCATGATAGAAACTCCTTGAAATTTGTGTATTTTAGTAGAATTATTTAAATTTTGGTTTTGTATGTAGTGTGGCTGTTGCGTTGCTTGGTGTCGCGAGATCGAGCCTCCGCTGGTTCTGGACCATTTGCTCTCCCGACCTCGCCGCTCAAGGTCAGGTCCATTCCTCTCCACTTGTCCTTGCTTTTTCGTCTTTTCTTTGTTAACTTCAGTTCCTCTGTTTTTTCCATACTGTCCCATAATCCTTGGCTTCTTCTTATCTTCGTACTCGCGTCTTTTCCTTCATGATTGTCATTTGCCTTCTCTTGTATCTCCGTTTGTTTACTTCTTCCCTCTATTCTCTTTCTCTTTCCTATACCTCCATTTCGTGTCTGGTTTATGCTTGCTTATCAACATCAGCTGCCCTAGGATCAACGAACCAAGTGCATGTGTTATGCGGAGCGACCCAACTATTCAAATTCTTCCATGTGTGTAACGCAGACTTGATCGATGTTGGGCGGGTTGCAACACCTGGAAGGCGGCAACCTTTCAATTCAATTCAATTTATTTGGCCATTAGACATACAGTTTTAGGCTTCGTCAGAATACATTGAAAAAACATATAAATACATTTTAAAAACACTAATAAAAGAAACAGTAAAAGTTAAATAATACAATGAAAACATGAAATAATTTGAAACTTTTAAATTAAAGAAAACTAACTAAATTACAATTAAACTTATTTATTAAAATACAATTTCATACAAATTTCTGTTGAAAACTCAGCAACAGAATAAAAAGGATTATTTAATAACCAATTGTAAAATCTAGTTTTGAAGCTATTGATTGGTAATTTATAATATTCACTGGGAGCTTATTATATAATTTCATCCCATAATTAAAAAGTTTGTGTTGCTCTTGTGTAATCCACAATATGGAATATTAATTTGTTCACTATTTCTAATTTCATGATCATGTATATTGGCCAGTAATGAGTAATTGTCGATATTTTGTCGAGTGTAAAGTATTAGATCATTACATATATACAAATGTATGATTGTTAAAATCCGTGATTGTCTGAAAAGTGGCCGACAATGTTCCAGATAGTTTGATTTACATAAAATTCTAATGGCTTTCTTTTGTAAAATCAAGACGCTTCCAATTTTGTTTCCATTTCCCCAGAAAATTAGGCCATATCGGATTATCGACTGAAAGAAAGAAAAGTAGGCACATCTTAAATAATTTTTAGAAACGCAAGTAGTTAATTTCTGTAGCAAATATAAAACTCTTGATAGCTTTGTGCATATGTATTCGATGTGCTTATCCCATGTTAAACTAGAGTCTGTAAAAAGTCCTAGAAATGTTGTGTAGTTGAGGTGCTCCTGGACTTGTAAAATAGTCCCTGTGTTGTAACCTGCACACTTTTCAATCCACACGTTGCATAGTGGACCAATCTAGCTGAAATAAAAAATATTTTTCGAAGTCACAAGAGTTGGTGTTTCTGCTCTGTAAACACTAACCAGATGTCTGCACTTGAGAAATCCTCGACGCAGAAATGGATTCGTAAAGATTAACAACAGTAAATGCGTAGCGAAGTTGATGATTGATACACCCGGGCTATCCGCACCCAGTTGTGAGTTGGAGCGATGCAAGGGAAGATCGTTCTGTGTTGCGTTTGAGCAAAATATTTTTTTAAAATCCACGTGGAAATGTGCCCAACGACATGTACAGTGGAAGCTCTTAAGTTCGACGGAAAACAAGTTCGACATCCTATAGTTCGACTGCATACGTAGAAGAATTAGACACGCCCCTATACGGGCACTAAGAAATGGGTTTGCCACTTTAATGGGAATTGATTCTGTGTCTTGTAGTGATACTTTTGTTAAAGGAAAACAGAATATTTTATTGATTAGGACATCCATATTTAATGACTTGTTTTAAATTAATGAACTCTTCTTTTTCTATTTGAGACAGACTCTCTGCCTGAAACACGTTTTAGGATATTTAATTTTCCTTTAGCGTACAATATTTATTCCTACTGGACTACAGGAGGCAGACTGCATTGTGCCGTTTGTGAGACGGAACTGTCGAAACCCACTGTGGTACTAGAAGCGCTTACACAAGTCTCGGGGCGGGCAGGAAATGCAAGTACAGTACTGTATTCGTTGATGGGTAAACAAGAACAATTTGTATTCATTTAACCTGCCACATCCACTACCCTTATTGGACTGAACTTTCAATTCTGTTCAGCCGAACTTAGGAGAGTCCACTGTACTTCTGTTTTATACAATATACAGTTTAATTAATTTATTCCATATCAATAACAGTGTTCGAAGTACTGAATTGAAAATTAAATTTTCAAACACTCGTTTCATAATGACGATTTTTCGCTTTTCATTTTAGTATCGAAAAGAAATTGATTTCCGCATCCATAAATTAGCGTGCTTAAAAGTAAGCTTTCGTGCCTAAAAGTACTTTTAAGCACGCTAATTAAAAATTGGAGATTTATCCTTCGAAGAGGTGGAAAAATTCAAATATCTTGGAGCAACAGTAACAAATATAAATGACACTCGGGACGAAATTAAACGCAGAATAAATATGGGAAATGCCTGTTATTATTCGGTTGAGAAGCTTTTGTCATCCAGTCTGCTGTCAAAAAATCTGAAAGTTAGAATTTATAAAACAGTTATATTACCGGTTGTTCTGTAAGGTTGTGAAACTTGGACTCTCACTTTGAGAGGGGAGCAGAGGGTAAGGGTGTTTGAGAATAAGGTTCTTAGGAAAATATTTGGGACTAAGAGGGATGAAGTTACAGGAGAAAGAAGAAAGTTACACAACACAGAACTGCACGCATTGTATTCTTCACCTGACATAATTAGGAACATTTGAGATGGGCAGGGCATGTAGCACGTATGGGCGAATCCAGAAATGCGTATACAATGTTAGTTGGGAGGCCGGAGGGAAAAAGACCTTTAGGGAGGTCGAGACATAGATGGGAGGATAATATTAAAATGGATTTGAGGGAGGTGGGATATGATGATAGAGACTGGATTAATCTTGCTCAGGATAGGGACCAATGGCGGGCTTATGTGAGGGCGGCAATGAACCTCCGGGTTCCTTAAAAGCCAGTAAGTAAGTAAGTGAGTAAGTTGCTAGTTCATTAGCTCACAGTGCTTGGACCCAATCTAAAACCTTTAATTCTGCCTCTCAATAATTGTAAGCAAGTTATAACCTGCATTGTCGTCTACAATCTGGTTGAAAAGCGCCTATTCCGTGTGTTTGAGATGAGGCAGGCGTGGTCCAGCCAGTCAGGCTGTGGGTGGATCAACATTCGCTCCACTTCGGCAAGGTCGACCTCTCTCTCATCTGCTGGCCAGCATTCCTACCTGCCTGCATGTGCATTTATATTCCCTTCCTTGCAGTCATAATGACCACAGCGTGAGAACATACGTGACAGTAACGCTGCTTCCCTTTTTATTTTAGTAGTTTATTTTACGATGCTTTATCAACATCTTAGGTTATTTAGTCCGGAGTCCAGAACCGATAGTTACCCAGCATTTGCTCATATTGGATTGAGGGAAAACCCCGGGAATAACCTGGGCCACCTGGTTTCGCAGCGACGCGCTAACCCAGTGATGTCAAAGCAAGCGCATTTTCTGACCGTTGACGTCGTGCGCGGGCACCAGCGCTAGGTATGGAGGAGGAAGGGTTGTGTATATGAATGCAACCTGTAGGATTAAGAAAACAGTGGTGCACAAACTTCAAACGGAATGTGAAATTTTATATGGCTTTTTCTGTTTAATATTATCTATATTGTCTGTGAAACAAAAGTACTAACACTGATTTCTTAATATTGCACTTGTGTTTTAAATCTTAATAACATAATAGAGAGTTAAGAAGGAATATTCACTTAAATTCCATAGTAGTATAATATTATACTGTATTAGTGGATGAAAACATCATTCATAAAGAAAGTGATATTCCAAAGAAAGAGATTGAGTATGACATGATAAGTTGGAATTGATATTGATGGTATCTTTAGCCTTACAAAAGTAATCAATAAACTAATCAAAACAATATTACAGTACAAAGCAAAGTTATCTAGGTACTGTATCTGTTAAAAGTGTATCTAATATTACATAACAAAACTCTTATCGCATTATGCTTTTAAGGTGATATTTGCAATGAGCAACTTCCTATCATCAGAATATTAAATTATTTTCTCGAAATCTGCTGAAGCTATAGAGCTGACATTTTTACAGCACATGTGCACGTATCTTTGCTTTGATGTAACAGAAGTTGCTTTTTAATTCATTTCGACTTACAAACAATTTCCATGCGAATATTTTCAAAATTTTCAATACATTATCTTCAGTAATACGTAAGTATATACGGTATATTAGATTTATGAAAACATTCTGTAGCTACTAAATAAATAGGCCTATACCTTAAAATTTCACTTTTCTATAAAGAAAAGTTGAGAAAATATTTCTTTTGAATAAAAATCAAACTTGTGAAAAATGAGCATTAAAATTAAAACTTGCATTCTTATAATGCACTTATACTTCTCAGGCAAATCTAAAAATTACCATGGATACAGTTTTAATAAGTTCTCTTCCCTTTATCTATTGAATCAGTGCTGGCCATCCCTGAATATAGCTCGACCAATTTCGGCCATATACCACCTCTTTCGTCTGTCTCTTGGGAAGCTTACGCTGTAAAGCGAAATCAGGCTCTCCTGGGCTCTAAACGCGCTTGCTCATGTGACATGCCTGGCAGTCAGAAAATTTGGCCATTTGATGTCTTTTGTCAGAACTACAAGTCGTTTTACCGATCTTAATGACATTATGAAGCCTTCGTTTATTAATAATAATATAGACTATTATTGTCGTATGATATTTTATAGTACTATTATGTTAATGCAGAGGTCTATGCTCCTATGTGTAGGCTACATGCAACATAGTGCTTGGCGTATTTTTATAGCCTATCTGTCTGCTTCCTGACTAGATCCGTAAGAGATCCTGATCGGAATAAGACCTTTAAACATTTATTCATATGGACTATTTCGTTCATATACCAATTCACCAATGAAATGTAAGAGTCCGTGGAATTTCAAGTATTTTAAAGGAAACTTTTTTTTTAAATTTACAGATTTTTCACTATATTTAACCATCCTTTCCCTTCGGAATATGTATGGTAAGACTTTCCTGTGTTAAATTTCAACGTACCTCGTTTACATGTTTCGACCTATTTATGGGTCATCTTCAGAACTGGTGGTTATTGGTCTTGGCGCCACTTGTTCTGTTTCCTGTGAGGGTCTGTGCGTGTGGTATAGTGTAGAGTCAAAGAGTGTGTGTGTTTTGCAGTGGAGTTGTGTGTTGAGAATATCGTTGGGGTGTGTTTTCGTGTGTCTGTATATTTCATATTGTTCTAGTGTGTTTAGTTTCTGGCTTTTTGGTTGGATGTGCAGTATTTCCATGTCTGTGTTGATGTCTCTGTGGGTGTGGTTAGCATTTGTGATGTGTTCTGCATATGTGGAGGTGTTTTGTAATTTTGTTATGGCTGTGATGTGTTCTTTGTAACGTGTTTGAAACGATCTGCCTGTCTGTCCTATGTAGAAGTTTTTGCAGGTGTTACATTTGAGTTTGTATACGCCTGTGTGGTTGTATTTATTTGTTTGTGTTGTTTGTGTGTTGAGATGTTTTTGTAGAGTGTTATTTGTTCTGTATGCGATGTTGTAATTTAATTTATTGAATGAGATTGCAATCTTGTGTGTGTTTTTGTTTTCGTATGTTAGTGTGATGTATTTTTCGTGTTCTTGTGTTTGTGTTGTATTCTTCTGTTTTTTGTGATTATGTTTTGTCTTATGTGTCATGTTGTCTATTATGTTAGGGTTGTATCCGTATTCTTGTGCTATGTATTTGATTGTGTTTGGCTCTTCGTTGTAATCTTGTTGGTTCGTTGGTATGTTGGGTAGTCTGTGTACCATAACAGGAAACATAGGAAAGTCTTACCATACATATTCCGAAGTGATAGTGTTAAAACACAGTCTAGTATATACAGTCACGAAGCTCAATACTTACTAAATATGCAAACATAGACAGTTGAAATATGCATCCATAGATAGTTGCTAACCACCAGGATCGCTACTATCGCCTCATGAAACCCTTTCCTAGCAGACGATAAAATGTATTGTACTTTCGATATCGTATTCTTTTGAAAAAATAACACCTTCCTTCCACTAATGAAATGTGAAATAAATAAGGTTTATATATTATTTTTATAAAGTATAAATTATATTTTATAAACTCACCTTCCTGGATTTTTCGGAAGAAGGATAAATCTGATCTCTTTTTCTTACAATATTTATAGTACCACAAACATCTCCTTGTCCCATATTATTATTCAAATTATTGTATTTTAGCCATTTACAGTTATTACAACCGATAACGAACATTTCACAGTTTACACAACTTTTCACAACAAGCAAAATACGGCACAGTCAATGCCTTTACAAATTTAGCACATCTACCTTCCTTAATTTTAGACAGAAAATTTACCATACCACTCCTGTTCAGTACTCAATTGTAATATTAAAATACAGGCAAATAGAATGTGACGGGTGTCATACATGACATTATGTTTAATTATAATGTATAATTGCGAATATAGAATATAAGTTAAATATAGTAAACATAACCTATACTTTCCATATGACGTAACATACATATGTAGTGGCAGGGCATTTGAACCACTAAAATTAGACAGAAATGGGCAACTGGTACAGTAAACATAACCTATAATTTCAACATATCTAAATATCCGTGCGGTGCAACTGAAAATTATTGAATCGTGCATAAATGAATGTACAAGAATTTCGCAATATTTAATCGAGATAAAGGCAGGTATTACACATACGAACAACGTAATTTTCACACCAAAAATATTACACCTTAAGTCGCAAGGAATTTTGCCTGAAGTGTCTCATAATCATTGTTTCAAATTTTATTAATGCAATTACACTACATTTTAGAGAAACATATGTTACTCTTTATGAATTCAATTAATTTATATGGTTGAAACGCCGCCCTTCGTGATCGGGTTAAGCGAGTCACATGGCCTGCCTTACGGCCTGTATTAGATCACGATGGCAGTGACACAGTCTATTGTTCCTAGTACTCACAGCGCTCCAAGCGGCTAGCAACTATCGTGAGAAATGCAAAAAATCACCCCAAGCTTCGTGACTGTATATAATAGACTGTGGTTAAAAGTTGTGTAATCAAGATGTGTAACATCCTTTCCCTTAAGATTGATGGAACCTATTCTGTCTCCTGTCTTTCATGTAGATTCTTTCGGACACCTTTAAACTTTGCCATCTGTTCCTCAGCTTCCTCAGCGGAGTTGAACAGTTTGGCTTCTGACTGCCCGGATTTAGCAGAGCCGCCATTGTTGTGTATTCGAAATTTAATTTATTTCGAAGGTCATACTGATTCAATGTTAAGTTTTTAGAGAGGTCTTGGAAATCAAGACCATTTTTTATTTTGCAGATATTAGAAAGGGATGTATTCTTATACAACCGCAATAACTCGAAATTACAGAAGGCATGTGTTCAAAGCAGTCGTGAGAGGTGCATTTTTTGTGGTTATGATATGAAACGGGGCACAATGGACAATTACTAGTCGTGTTTATTGTTACTTCTTTTTATGAAAATTGATCTAGATCTATAAGCAAATCAGAATAATAACATTCCTGTGGTTACTCTTCTGGGAACTGACCTTGACATTTTCAGTATCAAGACGATAGATCTCCAGTCCTGCTAATGCTGCATTGTCTAAATTTAGTTAAATTATTTCAATCCAGTCAGAAATGAAGAGCACAAGGGCAAGATCTGAGAATTTTTCTTCATAATTTTACGCCGTATGAAGTGAGATGTGCCTTGTGATACGAAACTGGGGTTTCACATTTTCGCGGAAGTGCAAGTTTTCAACATTCCTAAAACAGAAAAATGTAGTTTTGGACATGGCGTCTGTCTGTATACAGCCATTTATTATAACTATTGGACGGATTTTGTTCATATCTCGATTGTGGGACGAGGTCTATATTTATCCGGAAATGACGCACACGTGCAGGCCATTATCTGCAGCAAGGACTGTTCTTTCAGTGGACATTCACTCCGCACACACAAAAACTTGTTATACCTAGAAGAACTAATTTGACTTTCTGCGGATGACGTGAATATGTTAGGATAAAATCCACAACCGATTAGGAAAACACGGGAATTTTACTTGAAGCAAGTAAAGAGATAAGTTTGAAGTAAATCCCGAAAAGACAAAGTATATGCTTATGTCTCGTGACCAGAATATTGTACGAAATGGAAATATAAAAATTTGGAAATTTATCTTTTGAAGAGGTGGAGAAGTTCAAATATCTTGGAGCAACAGTAACAAATATAAATGACACTCGGGAAGAAATTAAACACAGAATAAATATGCGAAATGCCTGTTATTATTCGGTTGAGAAGCTTTTATCATCTAGTCTGCTGGCAAAAATCTGAAACTTAGAATTTATAAAACAGTTATATTACCGGTTGTTCTGTATGGTTGTGAAACTTGGACTCTCACTTTGAGAGAGGAACATAGGTTAAGGGTGTTTGAGAATAAGGTGCTTAGGAAAATATTTGGGGCTAAGGAGGATGAAGTTATAGGAGAATGGAGAAAGTTACACAACACAGAACTGCACGCATTGTATTCTTCACCTGACATAATTAGGAACATTAAATCCAGACGTTTGAGATGGGCAGGGCATATAGCACGTATGGGCGAATCCAGAAATGCATATAGAGTGTTAGTTGGCAGGCTGGAGGGGAAAAAACCTTTAGGGAGGTCGAGACGTAGTTGGGAAAATAATATTAAAATGGATTTGAGGGAGGTGGGATATGATGATAGAGAATGGATTAATCTTGCTGAGGATAGGGACCGATGGCGGGCTTATGTGAGGGCGGCAATGAACCTCCGGGTTCCTTAAAAGCCAGTAAGTAAGTAGTTGCCAGTCAACTCGTATTTCATACCAATCCTGCACAGTTTATTTCCGTAAAGATGTATCAAGAAAGGAATAATGTTTCATTAGTTGTTTTAACGACGCCATATCAATTGCGGGTTTAAGGCGTGAGTCCGAAGATTCCTTATGGAATTTCCAGACGTTCACCTTCTTTTCAGTTGGGAAAATTCTCAGAAAATCTTCAATCAGGTGATCAGTGCAAGCGGGTTCGAACCTACGAGCGAGCGTAACGATTGGCCCGTATTCTCTTGTAATACTTCATACAGCATCTAGCTCCCACTCGTCCTTTCAGAGATGTCTCTCTTGGGCAGCAGAGAATACTAAAATGAGAGAGTATGTTTGAGTTCTGCCAGGAAATGTATACTGAGATTTCGTACTCTGTGTTCGACGGAATTTCCGAGAAAATTATAAAGGTGCTTAAACAATTTTCTTTTTAAAAATTCTTCTCCGAGGATAATTTAGACTCCGTTTCTTGATGTAATTGGCATGAAATTACTTACATCTCGTGAGACATAATGGTGCTAGTCATGGTATTAAATGTTTGAAACTTTGTTGACAGATGTGGTTTGTGTTATTTCTCCTTCCTGTCTGTGGCTTGTGGCGCCGTTAACAATTCTGTACTCTTTGTACCATACGGGCTATTCCATATGAAATCGATCAGTAAAAAACTTCGCATTTTTTAAACTCTAATTTTTCCCTATTTATACAAGTTGCTGAGGGAGTGCATTTTCAAAAATATACTATCGAAAGTCAAGTGGTTTTCGTATTATTGAGCGACAAATTTAGCGTATTTTATAAAAACAAGCCTCTTTCTGCGCTCAGAACTCTGGAACTATTTACTACAGAACATTGAACGGGAGCTTATTTTGAAGCTCAAATTTGGTAGGTTATGATAAGAATCCTTATTTTTATTGCACACAGAGAGACAGATAATCTGGTTTTACTTGCTTTTAGGCTTTTTGGCCATTTGTAAAAATGTAAAAAAATATTGAGAAAAACCTTGCATTATTAAGAGGGATTTGGCATTGTTTGCTTAGTGGCTCGGCAATAAGTTTCGAGGGTATTAAATAAATTATATTCACACGCCTAGACTTGAACGGCGCAGTACCGCACACACTGGCCGAGAGCTGAAGATAAGCAAGCGTTGGGCGTCATTTTACTCCTGTGTTTATGAAAACCTGTGATAAAGGTAGCACAGCCATGACTGCTAGACGACACATCACGTGTTTATGTCTCCTGGCCTTGCTTCCCAAGGCTAGATCCCGTCTCACAGTCAGCTGGTTAGTTCACGCGCGTACTATTTATTTTCTTTATTTGATATTTTCAATACTTTATCAACGTCCCATCAGTAAAAAATATGTGTTTATTTGTACTTTCAATGCGGAATCTAACCATATGTTTTAAAAATATTTTTCGTGGTCAAAGGCGTCTTAATGAATAAAAATATTAATTTCTCCATTTCCATAAAAAGTAAGAAAAACTGTTTACATGTCAATATAAACTTTAATTTCTCAGCATCAAAATAAACCATGATTTTGATCATTGGGTGAAAGGGTTTCGGAGCCACAACAGTTTAAAGTTGCTAATTTTATGAAAATACGATAAATTTAAATATTTTTAATTTAAACATTATGAAGTTCTGATGCCTCAAACTTTGCACAAAGCATTGTATCATAGTTGTCTACGTTCAAAAAAAGTTTCATTGTATTTAAGAATTGCAAGGTCAATATTCTCTATATTTCGGTGGATTTTAGATGGAATAGCCCTACGGGTTTCCCATGATGATAAACGAAGGCCTAGGGGCTTAACAGTAATGCTGATTAATTAAAGAAAGTAACATGGTTAGTGTAGCTGTAGCAGCATTAGCAACATTTTATGTAACGACGCTTTCGATGGCAGGGTTCATTGAGTGTGAAAATTCTACGTTTATGAAATATGGCAGACATTTTGATTAGAGCCCTCTAGCAGGTGGATAGTTCATGTACCTACGCACCATAAATTCACGATACGGGGACCCACTCCTATAGTTCTTTCCCAGGATCTTATCGCCCTTCAAATTACGTTAGTTTGGGACTGAACATTGGATACAACATTCCACACAGGAGCCGTGAGACCACCGCGGACAAGAGTCTCAGCGTGAACCATTGATATCTGTAAAGTTTACGCCATTTGCAATACAAGCAAAATAGCAGCAACACTGCAGGTTTACCTATTTTGTGTAAAATTAATATCATCTAATCTGCAAACTGAAATGATACCAATGAATAGGGCTAGGATTTTGATGACCTAAAAACATGAAAAAATGTCCTAAAAACAATGCATTTATGACCTAAAAATCTTTAAAAAATGCTCTTAAAAATTCCTAAAAATTGATCTTACATCCTAAAATTGGCTTAGTACGAAAATAAGTTTTGTGCTACTTAATATTTAGACTAGTAATTAAATTAAATTCTAGTATCAACATTCAAGTTTATTTAATTTTACATAATTTTTTCTAAGTGGTACACTTTAATTAACTATTTTACCTGATGTAGTTTCCAAGTAGTCTACCACAAGGCCACTCTTATCCGGAACTAGTAGGTATAGAGGAGTCTATATTGAAGGGGTGTTTGGACTGATCCATTACATGGGGTGTACTACGTTAAAATGGCAATATTTGTGTAGAAAAACGATTAAAATATTATACACAATATTGGGTATTAATGGACAAAATATGTAAAGAAAATATCGAAGGAAATAAATATTATTTTACATTAACCTTAAGTACTTGCGTCAGGTCTACATGACTCGAGTGTTTCTTCTTTCCTCTAGTTTCTTTGCTGGAAGGTAATATGAAGAGTGCGGATGGTGTGTAATTTCTTCATTGTTGAAGTCTTTGAAACGGTCTGGTTGTAGTCATTTATCATTTAGCGCCAACAGCTGTTTATATATTGTGATTTGACCCTATGCGAGTACTTAAGGGTTAATAATAGGGATTATGGCCAACATTAAATGAAAATGCCTAAGAAATGACGGAATAAAACAAAAAAATGCTGTTATGAGTTGAAACAGGCAAAAAATGCAACAAAAAAAATGCCCTAACAAATATGTTTTGTGCGAGATCGTGCGTATTTGCTTGGTTTCCGCACAAAACCAATCCGCGGAAAGTCTAAAATTCCACATTCAGTATTCCCAACCTAACATACATAACAATTTCCCTCTTCTTACCGCTTAAGTGACGTATTGATTTTACTGCTTTAGGCTTTTAACATATTATTTTTAGAGACGTTCAATATAGTAATAATTATAAATTGAAACTTACCACTGCAATTTCACCTAAATTGCACTGTTAATTATTGTTTTTAAATATTTGCAAAAATTAAGTAAACTCTACAACTCCACTAAAGTTACTGCATTCGTGATGCAAGTAACATTAAGGAAGCCGTGAAAAAATCAACAAGATTTATAGACTTGGGGGAAAAAAAGACAGACGTATATCACGGTCTGCTGGAGTACAGTAAACACAGAAAACCTTTTAAAGCAACAATGTTGAAGATAGATATTTTTGTTTTACAAATTTGCCGACATTGAACAGAAACCAAGATGGAGATTTCATTGCAACTAATTAGAAATTCCTCTTTCAGGTATGTAATAAACGATCTTCGCACAAAATAATGTACGATACACGATCGGTATGTTTTCTTTCAATTCTCGGAAATTAAAAAAGCTCAACTACGTTTCGCTTTTTCAAACTTTTCCTCGAACATGAAAACTTCAACATACCGCTCTTGTAACGCATATTACTATTAAAACACTCAGTTTATCACATAACACATAAATACTAAGGCAGCTTTGTCTCTGGCTTACTAGAAAAAAGATACAATTTCATCAAAATCCTAGCCCTACCAATGAAATTTAGGTACTTTTAAACAATATAAGGTGCTCTTTGGCATCAGACCTGCCTGCTATTCCCTTCAAACTATCTTAACGTAATGAAACGAATAAGCCCCAATGACAGCTGAATTTCGCCCGTCCCTTGATTATCGCGTGAGTTTGGATTCAATATGAACAGTGAATCTAAGAATAGATTAGAAAATAAAGAAAACTGAAGATCTGTATTGTGCCACGACAGCGTTTCGGCAATCACAGGGAAGTGAAATCCTGCACTCTTCCGTTGGTTGGAGGCTGCAGACACCATCGCGTGCGACAACGTCCGTCAGTGCGTCAGCGGGCAGTCCGACGCAGGAAGTGTGTGGAAATAGGAATCTATGAGTTCGTGAAGGTCCTTGAGGGTGACTCAGGAAGCAATGGGGTGAAATGCTTGCACCATGTGCCTGTGGTTTATGTTGTAAATTCTCTGTAAAATAATGTAAAATTACCAATTTCTGTTATTGGTCACTGTGAACAATGGCTTCAGATGCCATGGGTTTTACCGATACAGTAAAATCTATATATACTAGTGGCTTGTGCAGCAAATGCTGCTGCAAACTAAGTTCGTTAGACGTTCAAATAAAAATCTTTCAGATTTATTTTCAATGAGGAATACTTGACTTTTTGATAGTTATTTGCTTCCATAATAATGAAACATACTCCCTCTGAATGGATTTTTTTAGGCCAAATACTTTTTCTTGAACCTATCCAACTTCAGTATTTGAGTTTCAACGCGAAAACGCAAGTATCAATGTCAGGACGATAGCAGTAGCTATTTCAGGTCATTGTGGATTGTAGGCAAAAGTTAAAAAAAAATGTCAGGTTTGCTAAGCGAACAATAGCATTTTCGTATAGCTGCTGCATGTAGAACTTGAAATGTAGAGCGTAAAATCATTTCATCCTACTAAGAGATCCTGCTGAAATTATCTGGAGACTACAAAATTTTCTAGGCCTCTCTCGAGCCAATACTGACACAGTCATAACAATATCTACACTACACTGCCATTAAGTATATGAAAATGACCCAACCCCACTGGGTTAATAAGTATAAACATATTTGATTTTTAATAACAATATTATTATCTTACTTAAGTTTTGTATTTATATATAGCAGCCACTCGGTAATAGAAATGAAGATCTAAATTAAGATATTCTCTACATTTACTTACATAACCACAAAACGTTTCACTTTCATGTCATCAATATGGCATCAATATTATATAAAATTAATGAAAAAATAGATGCATCATGATATTAACTATAATAATATTTAATTTCTAATGGTAATAATGTCATCAAACCACCTCAAGTTTCGTAGATTTGAATATCAATACACAGCTGTACTCAGAAAATTATACACTGCAGAATCAGTTTTTAATAACAAATTGAATTGAGCTCTAAATATGTCGGCAATCCTGCAGATCATGGCCTTCGTGTAATAGCCTATTGTTTATTGTAGTGTGTGTTTTGTTCTGAAATTCAATCAAGTCGGCCGTGATTGAATAAAATAATTCTCAAAACTGACAACAGATGGATTTTGGAAAATAGGAAAATTATGTAGGAAAATTGACATTTCACTGAAAACTACTACTTTTCCGAAAAACTTTGGATGCCAGGCATGAAAATGAGGGGTCACTCATTAAAATCCGTTCAGCCGTTTTCCCGTAATTTCCATTACCAGTTCAAATTATATATATATATATATATATATAATTTGAACTGGTAATGGAAATTACGGGAAAACGGCTGATATATATATATATATATATATATATATTATATATATATATATATATATATATATAATTTGAACTGGTAATGGAAATTACGGGAAAACGGCTGAACGGATTTTAATAAATGACCCCACATTTTGAAGCTTGGAACCCAAAGTTTTTCAGAAAAATAGTAGTTTTTGCTGAAATGTCATTTTCCTATTTTCCAAAATCCATCTATCGTCAGTTTTGAGAACTAGCTAATTGCATTTCAGAATAAAACAAAACACACACTTCAGTAAATAATATTACACGAAGGCCATGATCTGCAAGAATGCTGACATATTTAGAGCTCAAATTAAATTGGTTATTAAAAACTTTACTTACTAAAAATAATTTACAGGTTCGATTCTGTGGTGTGTAATTTTCTGAGTAGAGCTGTGTATTGGATATTAAAAACTACAAAACTTGAGATGGTTTGATGACATTATTACCATTAGAAATTAAGTATTGTTGTAGTTATTGCCATGATGTGACTATTTTTCATTAATTGTACATATTAATGCTATATTGATGATATGAAAGTGAAACGTTTTGGTGTTATATAAGTAGAGAATATATGAAATTAGATCTACATTCCTATAATTTACTTCATTTCTATATAAAACTACAAAACTTACGCAAGATAATATTGTTATTAAAAATCAAATATTTTTATAGTTATTAATCAAGTGGGGTTGGGTCTTTTTTATATACTTATTGGCGGTGTGGTGTAGGTATTTATATGCGTCATTCTCTTCAGTATTGGCTCGAGAGAGCGCAAAAATTACAGTTCCTAAGGAAAGACCAAAAGGTATTACTTACTGATAAAATAAGAGGCCTACAAAATTTTGTAGCCTCCCGATTATTTCAGCAAGATCTCTTTAGCAGGATGAAATGATTTTACCCTCTACATTTAAAGCTCTACATGCAGCAGCTATACCAAGATACTATGTCTATTATTCGAAGCATAGAAAACCTGACATTTTTTTAACTTTCACCTACAATCCACAATGACCTGAAATAGCTGTTGTTTTACTCCCACATGAAAAACCCACTGATCGTCCTGACATTGTTAGTCTACTTACAGCTTCGAGTTAAAATTTGTTCAAGTAGTATGCCAGAACATTGGCTAAGTAGAATTACACAACCATCAAAATTTGTGCAACTGAACTCGTCACAATTTTGAATCTGCATGAAAGTTCATCGTTGGATTTTCTCCTTGTGAATGAGCTCCATGAACCCCGTGGGTCCTCGGAATAGAAATTGGTAACTATTGGTCTATATAAATACAATAAATTTTATACACATATTTGCTTAATACCTACGTCACAGTTCTACAAATATAATAGGAAATTACGTGCCATTTTAGTTTACTTGAATGTAATATAACAACTTTGTTGATGCGTCGTTGTTTTCTTGCCTATGGCTACATGGGACGTGTCAGAAGAAAAGGGATCTGTCATGACCTTGGACACAATTCTTTTGTTTTCTTACGTCACAGACGATCGACTGTTTACCATTACATAACTGGTGCAATTTGTTATGTAATGCTTTGTTGATATGCCTCCAATTATACAACACTTGAGACTCATTTCCGTAGCTTCTGATTGGTGTTACAGCCCATCATTATTGAACTCTATGTTTATGATCACCGTGGGCTGAATATCTTATTAGTTGGAAGTACAGGCCTTGACAGAATTTAGACCTACTCTTCGGTTGATGGTCTGGTAGACCTGGACCGTTGTCAAACTTTGCGTTAGTTTCGTGGCATCCCACTTTTTCACTTCTGAAGTGACTTGCAGTATCATACGTAGGATCTTAAATAACAGTTCTTTATCATCAAAATCATTGTTCTTCTTCATTGTTCAAATTTTGTACAGACTTGTGATTGTCGTGAAGAAAGTTAACGCTAGTTCATCATTCTGTATTTACCAAGCTTTTCCTGTAGACTCTCCTGAAACTCCTGCAGGATTTCCTTGTTCCCCTTTTTGTCCAATAGAGTTTCATAAGAATTTAATGTCTCCTGAGATCTTGGTCTGCTGTAACCTTGATTTAAAGCATACATGGGCATCGTGCCTCACTTGAGAATTAGTGCCTCACTGACCTTCACAGAGCTTATCGCTCTGAGTGACATCATCTTCACAGTCCCCGTTCCTCCCTCACGTAGCTCCTAGGCTTGGATAGGTTTAATATCAGTGTCATAAGCAATGTCAGTGGTGGCATAATGGCATTATCAAAGCAGTGTGTACGCGTTAGAAAACGATTATTTCATGAGAAATGGGAGGAAGAGTTTTTTTTTGCTGTTTAGAAGGGGAGAACATACGATTTTGTTGTTATGCTCAAAAATCCTATTAGGCATTAATAAATTTAATATACAACGTTATAAAGAACATGCTGAATTAGAAGGTAAGACAAATTAAATGTTATTTTTTCGTACTATTCCGAAGAAAATTTATGATCGTAACATTTGCATAGTATACTAAATACGACATTATACCTTAAACACGCTGCATTAAAAGGTAGCCTACGAGGAATTAAATGTTGTTTGTACGTATTATTTCCAAAAGAAATTTATAAAACAATATATCAAATGTGCGTAGAAAACGAAATATGATTTTCTGAAGTTATTTTAGGTCGAGAACGTGCAAATGTATTACGTAATCCTCAGAAACGCCAGAATATTCAAGAAAATAAACGTAGACAACGTGATGGAATATTATTGGCTAGTTACGCAATTTCTCGCCTGTGATTTAAATCAATTCAATGATGGAGAAGCAGTAAAGAGGTTTATGATTAAAGCTGCCGAATTAATTTGCCAAATTAATAAAAGTTTTCGAGTCTCTCACGTTAACCAAACGCTTTCCTAATAATTCGCCACTGACCGCCTTAGCGATTACGATAAGGTGACGCAGGTCACAGCAGTTTATACTTCCCATCCTACTCTGCAGTCTCCTCTCCTAGTAAACAAACTATTTCAAATCGAGTGCCTCACGTAACCGAAAATTGTGCCCATGTATGATTTAAAGGACTTCAGCGATGTTGAAAGTAGAAGTACGTGTTTATGTTGGAATATAATGATACTAGTTATATTCTATGTCACTAACCGGTGTTTAAATAGAATGTTTTATAACAGAAGATATTCCTGGGGTAATACTACTGTCAGTTTCTACTGCTTATTCTTTCACGTATACAGAGTGGATGATGACCTCTGCACCGAAATGAAACTGGTAATACATCATGAGTAGAGATGTGGAAATCTAAGTAAGTTTTTTCTCCAACCGTTTTAGAGGGAATCGTTATGTTTCTATGAAGCATTTGGCAACATCACGGCTACTGCAATAACTCTATCAAGCGCGGCCTGCGCTCCTTACCTTCCCCTCCCCCTCTGCTGTCCACAGTCGGTGACACGCGACAGTGAGCTGCGTTGCAAGATTTTATTCTAACGATTTTCGCAATTATTCAATTTAAATTCATGGCTAAAGGTTTACTTTGCAAAAAAAGATTCAAGACATTAACTACCGTATTCAGATTGTTTTTACCTGTCTGCTTGTAATGCAATTAGCCGTTTCTCCCGGTTCATTACCGCAATACAGCGCTGCAAACATTGGGCAAAGACATGTTTTTTTTTTTTCTGCTTAAGGCTGTAATATGTTTGTTATATTTAACATGCAGATTCACCTATTAAGTCCATAATCGTAGAATGGGGCAAGACTAACTGTAGTAACGTTCGAGGAATATCACTTTTGTTAACGTCGAAGGAGAAGTGTAATATAAGTTTGTTATATTTAACATGCAGATTCATCTATTAAGTACATTTTTAAGAAGGAGACAAAATTTTAAATTTTGTCGAATATCCTTATTTTTGAGAAGATTAACTCCATATGTAGATGAAATTATTGGGGATCATCAGTGTGGTTTTAGGCGTAATAGATCGACTATTGACCAGATTTTTCGTATTCGACAGATATTTGAGAAAAAATGGGAGCATAAGGGTTCAGTACATCAGTTATTCATAGATTTCAAAAAAAGCATATGACTCGGTTAAGAGAAAAGTTTTATATAATATTCTTATTGAATTTGATATTCCCAAGAAACTAGTTCGATTAATTAAAATGTGTCTTAGTGAAACATACAGCAGAGTCCGTATAGGCCAGTTTCTATCTGATGCTTTTCCAATTCATTGCGGGCTAAAGCAGGAGATGCACTATCACCTTTACTTTTTAACTTCGCTTTAGAATATGCCATTAGGAAATGTTCAGGATAACAGGAAGGGTTTGGAATTGAACGGGTTACATCAGCTGCTTGTCATGCGGATGAGGTGAATATGTTAGGAGAAAATCCACAAACGATTAGGGAAAACACGGAAATTTTACTTGAAGCAAATAAAGCGATAGGTTTGAAGTAAATCCCGAAAAGACAAAGTATATGATTATGTCTCGTGACCAGAATATTGTACGAAATGGAAATATAAAACTTGGAGATTTCATCCTTCGAAGAGGTGGAAAAATTCAAATATCTTGGAGCAACAGTAACAAATATAAATGACACTCGGGAAGAAATTAAACGCAGAATAAATATGGGAAATGTCTGTTATAATTCGGTTGAGAAGCTTTATCATCAGTCTGCTATCAAAAATCTGAAAGATAGAATTTATAAAACAGTTATATTACCGGTTGTTCTTTATGGTTTGAAACTTGGACTTTCACTTTGAGAGAGGAACAGAGATTAAGGGTGTTTGAGAATAAGGTTCTTAGGAAAATATGTGGGGCCAAGAGGGATGACGTTGCAGGAGAATGGAGAAAGTTAAACAACAGAGAACTGCACGCATTGTATTCTTCACCTGACATAATTAGGAACATTAAATCCAGACGTTTGAGATGGGCAGGGCATGTAGCACGTATGGGCGAATCCATAAATGCATATAGAGTGTTTGTTGGGAGGCCAGAGGGGAAAAGACCTTTGGGGAGGCCGAGACGTAGATGGGAAGATAATATTAAAAATATTTGAGGGAGGTGGGATATGATGTAGGGACTGGATTAATTTTGCTCAGGATAGGGACCAATGGCGGGCTTATGTGAGGGCGGCAATGAACCTCCGGGTTCCTTAAAAGCCAGTTAGTAAGTAAGTATACAATTTTGTTATTCTAGGTTTAATTTGTAATTCAGTAAATATAAAATATTCTTTGTTTTTGTATGATAAATTATCTAGCTTTCATTAGTCAGGTAATCTTTTCGTACTTTGATTTTTGATTTTTATTGTAAATTTAATAATTGTAAATTTTAATACTGCAAATTGTAAATTTATTCTTCATATTATAGTTGGAATCTTCTGGTAGGGGAGCAGAGAAGCTACCAGGTTAAATAAATAAATACTACTAATAATTTTCCTCCTCAATTAGTCCACATTTTGCACAAGCGTAAATTAAGTTTGTAGCTTCCGTATGCGTTTCAACCACCAGCTAATGAAGCGTTACAGACCAAATGGACCCACTTCACAAGTTCCAATGCGAACAGCTCCCAGACACGGCCTTCATAGGATTAAGCAACGATGATTAGAGCAACGTTACTTGACGCGTGTCTCCATTCGGAAGGTTTGCAGGAGTTCACAGAACTGCGATGTTAGCCTTCCCTTCGATTAGCCTTGCGTTCCTGATACAGACACGTAATGAATCGGAAGGTGACAACGCACCGGGTTTGAGCCTCGGAGTCATTTGACCTCGCGTGGCGGATGTGGATTGAATTGCCGCGTGGAGGCGGTGGATTTTCCCTTCAAATCCAGCAGGATTTGCTTTCGAGGGTGATGGAATGCGTAACTTATCCGTAAAGACTGCGGTTGTATTGTTCTGTCAGCTGGCTTGGCTTCCTTTGTGGAAATGAATAAACTCTGTAATGTTCATTTGGAGTCCGTAGAGAGAGTCACGACTGTCTCTGTTAGTTACCTAGCAACGGTTTTTCATTTAACTTTTTTACTACTAATGACAGTATAGTCCACTCTTATGGAGTTATGGAGTAACGGTTAACGCGTCTGACCGAGAAATCAGGTGGCCCGGATTCGAATCCCAGTCGGGTCAAGTTACCTAGTTGAAGTTTTTTTCGGAGTTTTTCCTCAACCCAATAGCAGCAAATGCTGGGTAACTTTCGGTGCTGGACCCCGGACTCATTTCACCGGCATTATCACTTTCATCTCATTCAAACGCTAAATAATAATACTTACTTACAAATGGCTTTTAAGGAACCCGAAGGTTCATTGCCGCCCTCACATAAGCCCGCCATCGGTCCCTATCCTGTGAAAGATTAATCCAGTCTCTATCATCATATCCCACCTCCCTCAAATCCATTTTAATATTATCTTCCCATCTACGTCTCGGCCTCCCCAAAGGTCTTTTTCCCTCCGGTCTCCCAACTAACACTCTATATGCATTTCTGGATTCACCCATACGTGCTACATGCCCTGCCCATCTCAAACGTCTGGATTTAATGTTCCTAATTATGTCAGGTGAAGAATACAATGCGTGCAGTTCTGTGTTGTGTAACTTTCTCCATTCTCCTTTAACTTCATCCCGCTTAGCCCCAAATATTTTCCTAAGCACCTTATTCTGAAACACCCTTAACCTATGTTTCCTCTCTCACAGTGAGAGTCCAGGTTTCACAACCATACAGAACAACCGGTAATATAACTGTTTTATAAATTCAAACTTTCAGATTTTTTGACAGCAGACTGGTTGATAAAAGCTTCTCAACCGAATAATAACACGCATTTCCCATATGTTAAATAATAATAATAATAATAATAATAATAATAATAATAATAATAATAATAATAATAGATGACAATATGAAAGACAATTACATGATAATTGAAATTTGTATTTGTATGTATGTATTTATTTACACTGCAAGTGGATAAGCACCCGGTGGCAGTGGTATACATAATATAAACAATACACAATAGAATGATAAACAATACAGAATAAAATTATACAATGCACAACACAATAAGAATACACAATACAATTTAACACAATAATTACAATTAATAATAACACATAAAATACCTAATTTTTAACAATACAACCTACATAATTATGTATAGGCCCTACATAAGTTTCAATAGTCTTTCACTTTACTCTCATCTCACTCACTGTAGTGGCACTATGACGCATTTCACTGACACTTTAGCACACATTTCACTGACACACTATAACACATTTCACTGACACTATAGAACACATTTCATTGACGCTATAAATTATCACTGATCGGAACTGTTCACTGCACTGTAAAACCATAACTTCACTGACTCACCTCGCTTCACTGATACAACAGTTCAAATAAGTCAAATAATTACACCCTTATGCATACTTATAAACAGAACTACATTTAAGCTAAACATTTCTAGTCTAAGGCCCTCTTACACGCTAGTTTTAAATAATTTACAATTCAAACCAAGGGAGTAACTCGTCAGACCATGCGAGTAACTCGTCGTATGTTGCATATATAAATCATTTGCGCGTAATATTACATTCACGACACATTCGGCACTGAGTAGCAGTAGGGATGGACTCTTACGTAGTGGCAGTCTTTGTCCTTAACGAACTGCCTGATATGTGTCAGAGACTCAGCGAATGCGATGGGAAGAATTAGACATGTAGGAAGCATAATGGCCACATCGGGACTCGAACGCTTAAATCACTGTCCACATGGCCTCAGTATTTTGTGTATATTGCGCATTTTTTAAATGCTTTTCTCCTTACTTTATTTCCTTAATATCAAATTAGTTATACGTATCTCTGTTGCTAAAAATCTCAATTTAAAACCGACTTACATATTAAACTATAATGTAATAAAAATGCATGAAACAGCATTTTAAAATAATATAATTATTCATCCATATGCTTTTACTCGTCTAGCGGGCCCGGATTCAAATCCTGCTTGGGACAAATTGAGGTTTTCTCCGGGGTTTTTCCTCAACCTATTAACAGGAAAATGCAGGTTAACTTTTTCACTGGAACCCCGGACTCATTTCACCGACATTATCATCTTCATCTCATTCAGACGCTAGATAAACACAGCAGTTGATAAAGCGTCGTCAAATAACCAATTAAATAAATTGAATAATGCTTTTACTCGTCCATGGCAACTGTTTTGGTACTGTATTACTTACAACTTTCTTTGACTGAAATGGCTTACGGAAAGGCCTGGCATTCCTCCGCTTCCTTTCTTTTCTTTTATTTTTACTTTTTATTTTTTCTTATATGTTACCACTGTTGGTTGTATGTTATTGTAAATGTTGTTAGACATTTTTATTTTTCTAGTATTAAAATGAAGAAAGTTACAGGAGAATGGAGAAATTTACACAACGCAGAACTGAACCATTGTATTCTTACCTGACATAATTAAACATTAAATAAGATGTTTGAGATGGGCAGGGCATGTAGCACGTATGGGCGAATCCAAAATGCATATAGAGTGTTACGTTGGGAGGCCGGAGGGGAAAAACCTTTGGGGAGGCCGAGATTTGGGAGGATAATATTAATATGGATTTGTGTAAGGTGGGATTTGATTCTAGTGTTTGGATTAATCTTGCTCAGGAAAAAATGGCGGGCTTATGTCAGGGCGGCAATGAACTTGCTGGTTCTTTAAAAATGTTTGTATGTAAGTCTTATTTTTGTATAATGCTGCTATAATTGGCCATTTCCTCTTGTGACATATTAATAAATAAATTAAATAAATAAATAAATAATAAATAAATAAATAAAATAATAAATAAATAAATGTAAGTAATAAGAAAATAAGAAAGTAAGTAGTAAATAAATAAATAAGAAAGTTTTAAGTTAAATAAATAAATAAGTTGTAAATAAATTTTGTTTTTGTAAGAAACTAAGAAAGTTAAATAAATAAGAAACTAAGAAAGTAAATAAATAAGGAGAAAGTTAACAACACAGAAATAAATAAATAAGTAAATAAGTAAATGAATATATAAATAAATAAGAAACTAAGAAAGTAAATAAATAATTAAGAACATTAAATCCAGATGTTTGAGTAAATAAATAAATAAGGGAAAATAAGTAGCATGTATGGCTGAATAAAATGCGTAGAAAGTGTTAAATAAGTAAGAAAGATAAATAAGTGGGTAAAAATTAAATAAATAAGTAAGAAAACTAAGAAAGTAAATAAATAAATAAGTAAGAAACTAAGAAAGTAAATAAATAAATAAGTAAGGAAGTAAGTAAGTAAGGATAAGAAAGTAATAAATAAATAAATAAGTAAACAAATAAATAAATAAATAAATAAACTTTGCTAACAATGATAGGGACCAACATCGAGGCTGTCTGGCTTAAAACAACCAGACAAGTCATGAAAGGGCGGTATACAAATGAAACACAATCGTTCCTTAAAAGTTCCATTTAAGAATGAAGTCATATTTTTCCATTTGTTCCATATAAATCTAATACGAGATGATACTAAGAGATTTGCTACTGAAGCTAAATGACAGCTGTGAGCATAGATAAATAAATAAATAAATAAATAAATAAATAAATAAATAAGAAAACTTTCCTAAATGAGGCAAACAAACAGCTTCAAATACTTGGGGTGCATAGCAGTAACAAGCTTGCCAGGAAGTCAAAAGGAGGATAGCAATGGCCAAGGAAGCTTTTAAAAAAAAGAGCATCTTCTGGGGACCTCTGGAAAAAGAACCAAGGAAGAGACTAGTGAAGTGCTTTGTGTGGATTGTAGAAATGTATGGGGCAGAAACATGGACATTACGACGAAGTGAAGAGAAGCGACTAGAAGCATTTGAAATGTGGATATGGAGAAGAATGGAGCGTGTGAAATGGACAGACAATAAGAAATGAAGCTGTGTTGGAAAGAGTGGGTGAAGAAATGATGCTAAAACTGATCAGGAAGAGGAAAACGAATTGGCTGGGTCACTGGCTGACAAGAAACTGTCTACTGAAGGATGCACTGGAAGGAATGGTGAACGGGAGAAGAGTTCGGGGCAGAAGAAGATATCAGATGATAGACGACATTAAGATATATGGATCATATGCGGAGACTAAGAGGAAGGCAGAAAATAGGAAAGACTGGAGAATACTGGGTTCGCCCAAGTCGATAGTATTTAAGTGTGCATTTAAGCTTAAATGCGACAGGCTCATGACAGTAGATATTCTGTTATATAAAAGAACTCCTGCTCGACAAAATTCCGGCACACCGGTGACGCTGATAAACCTCGCCAGTTGCGAGCGTCGTTATATAAAACATAATTTACAATAGCTACTTTTTATTTTTTACACATAAGAATTACAAATCAGTTTTTAAAAACTTGAAAGTAATGAGGACTCTGTGATCATGCTTTATAGAATTAAAGGACATCCCTATATCAACACGCGCACAGTTGATTTTCTATTGTAAGTCAGTTATTTGAAGACGGCATATCAAGTGCCACGCTATTTAGCATCGATGGAATTGAAGATGGCGAGATGATATTTGGCGAGTTGAGGTCGAGGACTCACCATGGGATTGGTTGACATTCCCTTACATTTCGGAAAACCAAGCAGCTAATCACCCCAGACTGGAATCGAACCGATGCCCAAGAAGAGCTTCGGATTAGCAGGCAAACGCTCTACCGCCAGAGCTATTCCGGTGACTAATTTGATGTTTTATTTTTAGTTTCAGAATGGCTCCTTGTAGCAATTAATATCTCACAACGCCAGTTAGACTTGTCGGGTTTTCACCCCGGATATTCAGAATCTGGCAGTCCACCGGTCTGCGGTTTGCCCTTCATTAACAGACACAATAATGATGTTTATGTTTTATTATATCTCGGTAGTTCGAGGAAGACACAGCGGGTGAGGTGACGTCTGTTTCCAGGAAGTGACGCCGTTTCCTTGTGTACTCTAAATATTTGTGGGCATTCTGACCTTGCCCATGATTCATTTTGTCCACGTCTCGCCATTTGGGTGATACACTTTTGCTCAGTTCTTCCCCTCGATGCAGGACTTCTGCAAACACAGAAAACGCAAATCACTGCAGTAGAGAAAATGATTCAGCTGTTACCTTGACGACTGAATGACGTTTAGAAAAAATTCAAAGAAGTACTAATTGGGATTGCAATGCTTTCATTAGACGGAAATGTGGATGTTCAGAGAACAACAGATCATTCCGTACAAATAAAAATATCAAGTTCGATTGGAAATGTCGGTGTTGGGCATATTACAGGTTTTCAGACTTCGCTGCAGAATATTTTTACGCATGGTCTTAATAAATTTGGCTTCACAGATGTTACAATTAAAATGTTTGTGTCCACATTTAGCTACATTGGCGCTGCTAATTCACTCAGCTAGGCCTAAGCATATTTGATTATTTCTATGCATTCTCATGTATGTATTTATTTACACTGCAAGTGGGCAAGCACCCGGTGGCATTGGTATACACAATATAGCCTAAACAATACACAATACAATTGCCTACACTATACAATATGAATACACATTACAATTTAACACAATAATTACAATTAATAATAAAACATAAAATAACCTAATTTTACAATACAACCTACAGTACATGTGTATAGGCCCTACATAAGTTTCAATAGTCTTTCACTTTACTCTCATCTCACTCACTGTACTGGCACTATGACGCATTTCACTGACACTTTAGCACACATTTCACTGACACTCTATAACACATTTAGAACACATTTGACACTATAGAACACATTTCATTGACGCTATAAATTATCACTGACCGGAACTATTCACTGCACTGTAAAACCATAACTTCACTGACTCACCTCGCTTCACTGATACAACAGTTCAAATAAGTCAAATAATTACATCCTTATGCATACTTATAAGCAGAACTACATTTAAGCTAAACATTTCTAGTCTAAGGCCCTCTTACACGCTATTTTAAAATAATTTACAGTTCAAAGGAAGGGAGTAACTCGTCAGGCTAAATAAATACATGTCACCTTAATTTTAATTTGCACTTGATACACAACTTTTTAAGTTATTCTTGAATGTCCTTAAGGAAGGACAGCCCTCAAAGACCGCTGCAGGGAGGTCATTCCAATCATTATAGTTCTATTTAAAAATGAGAATTTACCTACATCCGTTTTCTGTTTCCTAAATTTGATTTTAAAATCATGATCGTTCCTACCATACAAGAAAAAGTTCCCGCTGTGTAATGATCTTGTGACGAAATGGAGCAGTTTTGAAAAAAGTGGCAGTGCAAACTGAAGTACTGGGGTAGAACCTCGACAACAGCAGTCACAAATCTTGGCGGATTCCAACTCTTTTCTTCTTCTTCCTAAACACGGTTTAGGCCTTT
>JAJSOF020000033.1:1651514-1829014 GCA_025594305.2 Periplaneta americana | reverse complement strand
ATTAAACAAATACCTAGGGTCGCGATAAAATTAAACAAATATCTAGGGACGCGATAAAATTAAACAAATGCTAGGGACGCGATAAAATTAAACAAATACCTAGGGACGCGATAAAATTAAACAAATACCTAGGGACGCGATAAAATTAAACAAATACCTAGGGACGCGATAAAATTAAACAAATACCTAGGGACGCGATAAAATTAAACAAATACCTAGGGACGCGATAAAATTAAACAAATACCTAGGGACGCGATAAAATTAAACAAATACCTAGGGACGCGATAAAATTAAACAAATACCTAGGGACGCGATAAAATTAAACAAATACCTAGGGACGCGATAAAATTAAATAAAACCTAGGGACGCGATAAAATTAAACAAATACCTAGGGACGCGATAAAATTAAACAAATACCTAGGGACGCGATAAAATTAAACAAATGCTAGGGACGCGATAAAATTAAATAAATACCTAGGGACGCGATAAAATTAAACAAATACCTAGGGACGCGATAAAATTAAACAAATACCTAGGGACGCGATAAAATTAAATAAATACCTACGGACGCGATAAAATTAAACAAATACCTAGGGACGCGATAAAATTAAACAAATACCTAGGGACGCGATAAAATTAAACAAATACCTAGGGACGCGATAAAATTAAACAAATGCTAGGGACGCGATAAAATTAAACAAATGCTAGGGACGCGATAAAATTAAACAAATACCTAGGGACGCGATAAAATTAAACAAAACCTAGGGACGCGATAAAATTAAACAAATACCTAGGGACGCGATAAAATTAAACAAATGCTAGGGACGCGATAAAATTAAACAAATACCTAGGGACGCGATAAAATTAAACAAATGCTAGGGACGCGATAAAATTAAATAGGGACGCGATAAAATTAAACAAATACCTAGGGACGCGATAAAATTAAACAAATACCTAGGGACGCGATAAAATTAAACAAATACCTAGGGACGCGATAAAATTAAACAAATACCTAGGGACGCGATAAAATTAAACAAATACCTAGGGACGCGATAAAATTAAACAAATACCTAGGGACGGATAAAATTAAACAAATACCTAGGGACGCGATAAAATTAAACAAATACCTAGGGACGCGATAAAATTAAACAAATACCTAGGGACGCGATAAAATTAAACAAATACCTAGGGACGCGATAAAATTAAACAAATACCTAGGGACGCGATAAAATTAAACAAATACCTAGGGACGCGATAAAATTAAAAAATTAAACAAATGCTAGGGACGCGATAAAATTAAACAAATACCTAGGGACGCGATAAAATTAAACAAATACCTAGGGACGCGATAAAATTAAACAAATACCTAGGGACGCGATAAAATTAAACAAATACCTAGGGACGCGATAAAATTAAACAAATACCTAGGGACGCGATAAAATTAAACAAATACCTAGGGACGCGATAAAATTAAACAAATACCTAGGGACGCGATAAAATTAAATAAATACCTAGGGACGCGATAAAATTAAACAAATACCTAGGGACGCGATAAAATTAAACAAATACCTAGGGACGCGATAAAATTAAACAAATACCTAGGGACGCGATAAAATTAAACAAATACCTAGGGACGCGATAAAATTAAACAAATACCTAGGGACGCGATAAAATTAAACAAATACCTAGGACGCGTTAAAATTAAACAAATGCTAGGGACGCGATAAAATTAAACAAATACCTAGGGACGCGATAAAATTAAACAAATACCTAGGGACGCGATAAAATTAAACAAATAAACAACCTAGGGACGCGATAAAATTAAATAAATACCTAGGGACGCGATAAAATTAAACAAATACCTAGGGACGCGATAAAATTAAACAAATACCTAGGGACGCGATAAAATTAAACAAATACCTAGGGACGCGATAAAATTAAATAAATATAGGGACGCGATAAAATTAAACAAATACCTAGGGACGCGATAAAATTAAACAAATACCTAGGGACGCGATAAAATTAAACAAATACCTAGGGACGCGATAAAATTAAACAAAACCTAGGGACGCGATAAAATTAAATAAATACCTAGGGACGCGATAAAATTAAACAAATACCTAGGGACGCGATAAAATTAAATAAATACCTAGGGACGCGATAAAATTAAACAAATACCTAGGGACGCGATAAAATTAAACAAATACCTAGGGACGCGATAAAATTAAACAAATACCTAGGGACGCGATAAAATTAAACAAATACCTAGGGACGCGATAAAATTAAACAAATACCTAGGGACGCGATAAAATTAAACAAATACCTAGGGACGCGATAAAATTAAACAAATACCTAGGACGCGATAAAATTAAAATAAATACCTAGGGACGCGATAAAATTAAACAAATACCTAGGGACGCGATAAAATTAAACAAATACCTAGGGACGCGATAAAATTAAACAAATACCTAGGGACGCGATAAAATTAAACAAATGCTAGGGACGCGATAAAATTAAACAAATGCTAGGGACGCGATAAAATTAAACAAATACCTAGGGACGCGATAAGCAGCCATGATTGGTTGAAATACGTCCTCTCGTACCGTTTTATTGGTCAAAAGTAGTATGACGTAGTAAAAGTGTAGTAGTCAAATTAAATTAATACTAAACCATTTTTTCTGAAGTGCGTATAAAGTGTTAGTTGGGTGGCCGAGAAGAAAATGACCTTTGGGGAAGCCAAAACGTAGATAGGATGATAATATTAAAATGGATTTGAGGGAGGTGGGATATGATGATAGAGACTGGATTAATCTTGCTCAGGATAGGGACCGATGGCGGGCTTATGTGAGGGCGGCAATGAACCTCCGGGTTCCTTAAAAGCCAGTCTGAGTAACTAAACCATGTTTAGCGTGGGCTGTGTGCTGTACTGTCTGAAAACAGTAAACCAGCATGTTAAAGAAGCTTGATGTCAACACGTAATTGGTGACGTTGCCAGTGGTTATAAACACTACCACGAAAGTGCGAGACAGATGAAAGTAGACTATCAATACTCTTTGTTCAGTTACTGAGTAAGTTTGTGATCACACCCTGTATATCGCACTGTATTGTTGACTATGACTTCACTTGTCTAGGACAAAACGATTAGTAATGAATCAGACCATTTGTATCAATTTCCTGAGTACAACACAGACGTCATCTAATTTCATCGCTGTGTATTTATCTGCATTAAAATCTTACATTATTTCCTGTATTGTGGAGGACAGAATATTTACACCAACTGTGTAACCACAAAGCAAGCGTCATTTTCTTAGATTTTTTTGCATTTAGAGCTACAGGGTGATTCATTCGCTTCTTAGGTCTTCACATTATTTTTAAAACTGCAAGAAATTATCCGGAGAGTTACTCGTACATATTAACCTGGTCATGATTCGGTTTGTGACATGAAACCCAATAGTTCCGATTAAATCTTCCTAGACCTATTAAATCACAAATCTGTACACAAGGAAGATCACCCTGTAGGCTATTTACATTGTGTTCTATGCTGACTCATCCATAATTGAAACTGAAAGTAAATTGTAAGATTCAAGGCAAAAGTTTCAAGTTTACATGAACGTGCAGGATTGATTGCTCGGGCCCTTCCTTGTCCTCATGAGCCAACATATCGCGGCACTCCCTGGTCATGTGATCAGCATGGCGCAACTCAAGGGACGCATAAGAAGCTGTACCAATTGGCTTCCATGTCAGATATAATAATATTACTCGTTTTATCCTACACATTTTTGGGTAATTTTTAATTTGTGTCATCTTGAGTGCATTTTTTTAAAATAGATTTTTGTACATTTCTAGTTCACTTGTAATAATAATAATAATAATAATGATTCTATCTTTAAGATTTAGGCCTACAATAAAGACACATACCGTACACAATTCTATTATAAATTTATACTTACTTACAAATGGCTTATAAGGAACCCGAAGGTTCATTGCCGCCCTCACATAAGCCCGCCAGCAGTCCCGATCCTATGCAAGATTAATCCAGTCTCTATCATCATACCCCACCTCCCTCAAATCCATTTTAATATTATCCTCCCATCTACGTCTCGGCCTCCCTAAAGGTCTTTTTCCCTCCGGTCTCCCATCTAGCACTCTATATGGATTTCTGGATTCGCCCAAACGTGCTACATGCCCTGCCCATCTCAAACGTCTGGATTTAATGTTCCTAATTATGTCAGGAGAAGAATACAATGCGTGCAGTTCTGCGTTTTGTAACTTTCTCCATTCTCCTGTAACTTCATCCCTCTTAGCCCCAAATACTTTCCTAAGCACCTTATTCTCAAACACCCTTAACCTATGTTCCTGTCTCAAAGTGAGAGTCCAAGTTTCACAACCATAAAGAACAACCGGTAATGTAACTGTTTTATGAATTCTAACTTTCAGATTTTTTGACAGCAGACTGGATGACAAAAGCTTCTCAACCGAATAATAACAGGCATTTCCCATATTTATTCTGAGTTTAATTTCCTCCCGAGTATCATTTATATTTGTTACTGTTGCTCCAAGATATTTGAACTTCTCTACCTCTTAAAAAGATAAATATCCAATTTTTATAGTTCACTTTCGTACAATATTCTGGTCACGAGACATAATCATATACTTTGTCTTTTCGGGATTTACTTCCAAACCGATCGCTTTACTTGCTTCCAGTAAAATTCCCGTGTTTTCCCTAATCGTTTGTGGATTTTCTCCTAACATATTCACGTCATCCGCATAGACAAGCAGCTGATGTAACCCGTTCAATTCCAAACCCTGCCTGTTATCCTGGACTTTCCTAATGGCATATTCTAAAGCGAAGTTAAAAGTAAAGGTGGTAGTGCATCTCCTTGCTTTAGCCCGCAGTGAATTGGAAAAACATCAAATAGAAACTGACCTATACGGACTCTGCTGTATGTTTCAATAAATTTATACCGAAAAGATATAATATATGTAATGTAATACTTATTTACTGGCTTTTAAGGAACCCGGAGATTTAGTGCCGCCCTCACATAAGCCCGCCATCGGTCCCTATCCTGAGCAAGATTAATCCAGTCTCTACCATCATATCCCACCTCCCTCAAATCCATTTTAATATTATCTTCCCATCTATGTCTCGGCCTCCCCAAAGGTCTTTTCCCTCCGGCCTTCCAACTAACACTCTATATGCATTTCTGGATTCGCCCAAACGTGCTACATGCCCTGCCCATCTCAAACTTCTGGATTTCCAAGTACCAAATCTCATAACCTTATTCCTTTGCTGTGGTCGTGCCGGAGAATCAGTCCCATTCCGAGGCTGATTTGAAAGTTTCGTAACAAGCTGTATGTTACGGTGATGGGTCGCTAGCTCTTCTCCCAACTCCCAAGCTGGAGGACCACCCCTTATCGGCTGTCCGCGACTGCTTATTCAATATATTCACAGCTACCCTCCATTTCTGGAGGCCGTCTCGTCGATATTTTTTATTATTTTTTATTTTATTATTAGACTATTATTATTATTATTATTATTATTATTACTATTATTATTATCAGTCTTCGTATTCCTGCTAAGGGTTTAAGATTTCATAAAATGTTTTATAATAGGAATTCTAAATCTCTGTCTCCGGTCTGCAGATGTATTAAATATGCTAATTTGCATGGATTCAACTTGGATCTATTTAATGTGTAGTATATCTTTGAGTTTTAACTCACTGATCTAATTTTAATAATTATTTGTCCATTTTATTTCTTGCATTTGGTCTATTGATTCATGTAGACCTTTCCATTATTTCAATTCTCATTGTACTAATTTTGTAATTTTATAATTATTATTTGATCAATGATTGATGTAGACCATTACATTGTTTGTATTTCATCTCATTGCCATTTTCTATCATTCATTCTCATCATCATTTGTTGTTTTGTTCTGTTTTGTATCGTGCAAAACTGTAATTGGCCTTGTGCTGTTGTTTTTGCACGTTAATATTCTAAATAAATAAATAAATAAATAAATTATTATTATTATTATTAGTATTATTATCGTTATTATTATTACTATTATTGTTATTATTACTATTATTGTTATTATTACTATTATTATTATTAGTATTATTATCGTTATTATTATTACTATTATTGTTATTATTACTATTATTATTATTATTATTAGTATTATTATCGTTATTATTATTACTATTATTGTTATTACTATTATTATTATTAGTATTATTATCGTTATTATTATTACTATTATTGTTATTATTACCATTATTATTATTCGGTCATAATCACTTAAAATCTTACCTCAATTTTCTTGAAAAAAACCTTGATACTCATAATTTTAGAATAGTAATTATTGGTGATTTCAATTGTCCTGGTATGGATTGGTCAACTGGTTTTAATCTTAATGATATTCATTACTACTCTAAAATCAAGTCCAGTGATTTATATTCCTCGTCTTGCCTTCTGGGATTAAACCAAATTAATTTTACTTTCTCAAATAAAAATCTACTTGATCTTGTCTTTACTAATATTATTAATAGTTCAGTAAAACTAGCCAATCATTCTCTAGTTTTGGAGGATTCTTATCATCCATCTATCTCCATTAATCTTGAAGTGTATTTGTCGCTACCTGATCACTGCCAATCTAGTACCTTCATAAATTATTCTCAAGGTGATTACTTGAAACTCTATTCCACTCTATACAATCATGATTGGAATTCCATATATCAAACTACTGATGTTAACGTTGCTGCTAACGCGTTATCCCAGATTATGAACAAAGCTATTTATCTTGCTGTTCCTGTCACTTTCGTAAAAAATCGCACTATCCTAAATGGTTTTCAAATACCTTGCGTATACTTATTAGGAAAAAGAACAAAGCACATAGAAATTTTAAGAAATTCAAAACTGATCACCATTATCAAATTTTTTCCAATTACAGAAAACAAGTTAAAGCTATGATTAAATCTGACAAATTTAAATGGTTACAATCCATTGATGAAAATTTGAAGAATGAACCTAAGAAATTTTGGAAATACGTAGAATCTTTTCGTAAATCCAATAATTATCCCACCGAATTATTAATAAATGGGATTCACATTACTGATCAGCAAGAAATTGCTAATGCATTTGCTAATCAATTCAAATCGATTCAAAAACAGCCTAATTCTAATCTCTGTTTGTTGGAGTATAATTCTACTGACTTCTTATCCTTACCTAAAATTACAGTTGAAGACGTTTCATTAGCCATAAAAAAACTTAAACCTAATAAATCAAAGGGCACTGATGGCATTCCTAATTTTATTATTAAGGGATGTTCTAATATTCTAATACCCGTTTTAACCTTTATATTTAATTTAAGTTTATTAACCGGTACATACCCTATGCTTTGGAAAGAAGCATCCGTTATTCCTATCTTTAAGAATGGTAAAAAAATGTTGTTTCCAATTATAGACCTATTTCAATATTAAACAATTTCTCAAAAATTTTTGAAAAAATAATCCACAAACATGTTTCATTTTATGTTAAGAATAAAATTAATTCAGCACAACACGGTTTTACTAAAGGTAAATCAACAACTACAAACTTAGTATCCTACCTTAATCTTGTTATGCCTGTTGTTGAAACCCAAGGTCAAATTGACTCAATTTATATCGACTTTAGCAAAGCGTTTGATGTTGTACCTCACAATATTCTGATAAATAAATTAAAAACTTTGGTCTCTCTTCTAACTACGTGAGCTGGTTTGAAAACTATTTAACTAATAGACAATGTTGTGTTCGTCTTGGTGATTCTCTCTCGGACCCATTTAATTGTTTATGTGGAGTTCCCCAAGGATCTACATTGGGCCCTCTATTATTTTTATTATTTATTGATGACATATGTAAAAGAATAAGTTCAAACTACCTGTTATTTGCTGATGATCTCAAAATCTTTCGCTCTATAAATAGTCTGCCGATTGCCAAACTCTTTAAAATGATATTAACTCCATTGAACTTTGGTCTGACATTAATGGAATGAAAATTAATGAAACAAAAACTTTTGTCATTTCGTACTCTCGAAAAACTACTTCCATAAAATTTAATTATTCTCTTAATAACGCCTGTATTATTAGGAAAAATTCTATAAAAGATCTTGGTGTACTACTCGATTCTAAATTATACTTTCACGATCATGTTCAATATATTAATAATCATTCAATAAGAATGCTTGGTTTAATAAGGTCTATAACTTATTCTTTTTCTACTCCAGAGTCACTATTAATTCTATACTTTACTTTGGTTCGCTCTAAACTTGAATATGCATCTGTAGCCTGAATTCCATTACTTCAACCGATTCGGTTAAATTGGAAAATATTCAAAGAAAATTTATTTCTTATGTGCTTTTCGATATATACCCAGTTCCACTGACTTTAACTATGATATTACCTGTAAATATTTTAACTGTTGTAGCCTTTATGCTAGACGTCTTAATCTTGATTATCAATTTTTTTGCAAAGTTATCAAGGGTGATATTGATTGTGAGTCTATCATAAACAATATCAGCCTTCGTATTCCTACAAAAGGTTTAAGATTTCAAAAATTTTTTATAACCGAAATTCAAAATCACTTTCTCCAGTCTGTAGATGCATAAAATATGCCAATTTGCATGGGTACAATTTAGATCCTTTTAAGGTTTAGTTTCGTTTTGATTATTAGTTTTTACTGTTTGTACACAATTGTATTCATGTATGTTTTTGTTATTTATGATATTATTTATTTTTGTTTTGCACCTTTGTATCTTCTGTTTGTGTATTGTGCTGAACTATAATTGGCCTCTGGCTGTTGTTCAGCACACAAATATTAATAATAAATAAATAATAAATTACTATTATTATTGTTATTACTATTATTATTATTATTATTATTATTATTATTATTATTACTATTACTATTAATATTACTATTATTATTATTATTATTATTATTATTATTGCAGAATTCACTTCCCACATTTGGAAGTACTTGTTCAGGTTTTTCACCAACACTAGTTTTTTATCATTACGAGATACCTACCCCGTTACGTCCTATTCCTTTGGGAGAGCTTTTTGTGCCTATAATCTAATCGTTCTTCGTTGTAGTCGTAACACGGTCCTCTTCAGCTTGATCCGCCACTGCTTGTCTTTGTTTACTTTCCTGACTTGCACGGTAGCGCGACCTTGAGCGGGACACCTGCTGGCTGACATATCGTGGGAAGAATTCCGCATGGCGGGCGCTGGAATGTGCAAGGCGGCACGCTCACATGTGAGTCACATGCTAATTGCAACGGTGCAGTGGCGGCTCATTAAATCCAACTTATGTGACGGACAGATCTAACATGTCTGGAGGGTTAGTTTTTTCTGGTGTCGATTTTGTGAGGTAACCATTCACGCCATTTTTCTTCTGTTTTTCAGTCGCCACTGTTGTCCAGAAGGGCGATACTTGTAGTTCTTCCCTATATCAGTATTGAATTTCTTATCCAATCTGTTATACCCTATAAAAACTGAAGGTCAGCATTTAGCTACCATTATCGCAGATACCTACGCTTGCAGCAGATTGCTAAATATGCAACTGCCATTGGCTCCTTGCATCCTGCCGGTAGCCCTGCATGGCCAAGCGAAGTAGAGAACACTGAGGGTGCGCGCACTCATAATCCATAGCTCACACACGTCACAATTGCAAAGTATAGGACTGCGTTCACTGCAACAACGAACTATGTCAGAGACTGCGATATTGTTATTTTAATGGTAAAAAGAATAAACAAAAGTTTCTTGCATTTGGAAGTGTAAGCTGGGCTTACAACAGTTAGGCTACATGTCCACGTCTCCTCTGCGAAAGACAGTACAGTCTGTGCAGAGAAATAATAAAGTGATGTAAACACATGCACATGGTCTTGAAATCTCAGAATTGGCAGTGACTCTCTAGTTTGTTGCCATAAGAACAGATTTATTGCTCTTCTATAGTTCAAACCACTTTTATTATTTCTCTGGAAAGACTACAGTGTTTACAACGTAGTTAATTTTATTGAGCAGAAATATGCAGCCTAAATACTGGTACAATGTTGTCAAAAAATCTGAAAGTTAGAATTTATAAAACAGTTATATTACCGGTTGTTCTGTATGGTTGTGAAACTTGGACTCTCACTTTGAGAGAGGAACATAGGTTAAGGGTGTTTGAGAATAAGGTGCTTAGGAAAATATTTGGGGCTAAGAGGGATGAAGTTACAGGAGAATGGAGAAAGTTACACAACACAGAACTGCACGCATTGTTTTCTTCACCTGACGTAATTAGGAACATTAAATGCAGACGTTTGAGATGGGCAGGGCATGTAGCATGTATGGGCGAATCCAGAAATGCATATAGAGTGCTAGTTGGGAGGCCGGAGGGAAAAAGACCTTTGGGGAGGCCGAGACGTAGATGGGAGGATAATATTAAAATGGATTTGAGGGAGGTGGGATATGATGATAGAGACTGGATTAATCTTGCTCAGGATAGGGACGGATGGTGGGCTTATGTGAGGGCGGCAATGAACCTGCGGGTTCCTTAAAAGCCAGTAAGTAAGTAAGTATTGGTTATCGTGCATAGTGTTTCAACGATAATAATAAGAGTAATGTAATTATGATGATGATGTTGATGATAATGATTCTGATAAAAATAGTTTTTAAAGCAAGACTGAAGTCACAAATTCTTGGTGTGTACAAATTCTGGCATGCTCCCCAGGGATGGTAAATTGGTCATAACTGGGTTCTGATAGCCTGAATAGTTTCTGTGGTTCAGTTTGGGACATATTCAGAATTCCCGGTTACCAAGTACTTATAGCTATATGACATGGTACAAAGAAATTTATTTTGTCATTGCAGACCATTCCAGCCAGTGACGCACTTCCATGACAAAACAAAGATCCTTTCTGTGACGTCAGCATGATGGAGGAAATTAATGTCATGTTGAAACAGACAGGTTTTCCCTCTGGAAGGGTGAACGTGCCGAAATAATTCCAGGGGATTCCACACAGACAAAGACTTTAAACTTATGAAATATTTCAAAATATGATCGACATACGGCACAGTTTCTTACCGAACAACAAACGGTGTCTTATTCACGACAAGAAAATAAACGATTAATTTAAAAAAATAATAATTTGTAATTATTAACTTCGTAACTCCCAAACTAAAATAATTTACCCATACAAATAAAAATAACATACAAAGTATACAATTATGATTCTAGCCTCATTATAACAAATAACAATGAACATTTTCGGTTTATGCTCCTTTTATGTTTAGAAAAAGAAACAGTATTCCTACTCTGAAAATAACCAGCAGGCATTGCGGATGAGCGAAGAGGAGGAGTTCTTATCTCAATTGAATCAGCGATGTGATGCATGGGAAGCAGAAGTCTTCTCTTTGAAGCTGGAGGAGCAGCATCCAAATGGACCCAGGGGACAATTCAGAATTGTGCATTTCGTGTAGATGACATCGTAAATTACTGTATGAAAAATTTGAAGGACTCAGTAATCAGTTGTACCTCATTTTATCTCTCTTTTATCTGTTACCATATCTACGTTTATTTTAATTTATATTTCATTTCTTATGTAATAGGAAGAAAAGTAAAGAAGGTAAACTTGCGAATTCTAAATGAGGCAGTAGAGCAAGTGGACAGCTTCAAATACTTGGGGTGTACTATAAGCAGTAACATGAGCTGCTGCCAGGAAGTCAAAAGGAGGATAGCAATGGCAAAGGAAGCTTTTAATAGAAAAAGGAGCATCAAGAGCTAAAGAAGAGACTAGTGAAGTGCTTTGTGTGGAGTATAGCAATGTATGGGGCAGAAACATGGACATTACGACGAAGTGAAAAGAAGCGAATAGAAGCATTTGAAATGTGGATATGGAGAAGAATGGAGCGTGTGAAGTGGACAGACAGAATAAGAAATGAAGCTGTGTTGGAAAGAGTGGGTGAAGAAAGAATGATGCTGAAACTGATCATGAAGAGGAAAAGGAATTGGTTGGGTCACTGACTGAGAAGAAACTGCCTACTGAAGGATGCACTGGAAGGAATGGTGAACGGGAGAAGAGTTCGGGGCAGAAGAAGATATCAGATGATAGAAGACATTAAGATATATGGATCATATGCGGAGACAGAGAGGAAGGCAGGAAATAGAAAAGACTGGAGAATGCTGGATTCGTAGTGAAATACCTGCCCTTGGGCAGAACACTATGAATTAATTCTTATGTAAAATTTCTGGGATTTAGGCCTATATTATGTTATATTACATTACATTATATTTATTTAAATAATAATAATAATATTATTATTATTATTATTATTATTATTATTATTATTATTATTATTATTATTATTACTAGAAAACTTGATACAGTTCTTGCATTATCGTGATTGTGTTCTCCGTTTATAATAATTACATTTACATCCAATAACATCTATCAGATGTGGCAAAAACAAAATCACTCCTGTGTGGTGGGGGGGGAAACATTTACCTACAACATTTATATTACATTTTAAAGCAAGTTTTGTAGTTGTACTATGGAGAGGTTAGTTAAACACTGCAAAGTTTTGAAATGATAAACATCTATGATGTTACTACACAGTTCATCACTGTAACAAGAACGAATGTCTAACGCTCGGCTTATACCGTTCGAGGATTTATCGCTCGTGACAATTTTACCCATCATGCATGTGCGCTACCTATCGGATTATGCTATGAACTACTTGGCGCTCGAGCGAAAACGTCCGATGCAGACCTCTGGTCAGCATGTTAGTTTTCCCGCTGAAAACACATTTTCCTGGTGGCGGTCGTTTGCCGAATGGATTACTCAGTGTAGTTGGAAGTATGTCTGTAATGTTTTGGAATTAAAATGTGTATTGTGTCCAAAATCCAACATACTTTTCTTTCATTTTATTTTATAAAGTCTCGAGTTTACGGAAGTGAATCACGAACCGGAATATCGTTTTTTTTATTATCCAATTTAATAAACCCTATTTCACCCTGAGGTATATTAGGGTTATAGTTGGCATCAAAATACATATTTTATAACCAATAAACAATAGTAAAGTGATAACATAAAATAGTTGTCACAGTTACAATTCACATGAATTATGTAGAAGCATGCACATTAGTGAAAGAATGGATCCTGTTAGAGATTAATGAGATGTTTGAGGAATAATCAATGCAAAAGATATACAAGAATGTCTAACCGTTTCAGAGTAAATCACGATCTTAAAAAGATAATCAATAGTAGATTAATATAACAAAGTTTGACTTTCACTTTCAAATTAATACTTACTTCATTAACAATGGAACAGTTAAGAGTAATAAAGAGATATTACAAGCAATGATTTACGGTTACAAGTTACATACATGATTCAGGAACAAGTACAATAATTAAAATATAACACAAGTAATGACTTACAACTAACGAATAACGAAATTCTTGAAGGGCAATATATAATGGTAGGGGCAATACAAAAGATTTAAAGCAAATGTAAGCAGTACAGTAAAAGAATAGTAAAAAATGACTTAAAATTACAAATTAAACACATTCTTTTTAAAGCGTAACAACAAAGAGATATATACAGTGACTGTGGTTACAGATTAAACAAAAAAAAAAAAAAAAACAAACACGCAAAGGATCAATAGCTATTTTCAGGCATTATATACATGGACCATGACTTTAATTCACATCTTCTTGACAATATTTCGTATATTATTTTGTGTTTCAATCTATTTCAATTTGTTGTTATTTTTCACTGTAACAACAAAATATGTTTCATAAAGCCTCAAGACATTTCTCTATACTTATTGTATCACGGTACTCTTTGTCAATGGCAACCTGTAATGGTTATAGGAAGAAATATATATAAATAAAAATAAAATAGTTGTTAAACACATTATTTTAGAAGCAATAAATAGCTATATTAAGAGATGACTTGAAATTTACGAATTAAATACATTAGGCTATTTAGTAACAACAATATTGGCAATAAGGAGATATTACAAGAAATGGCTGAAAATTGGAAATTAAGTACATAATTAAAAAACAATAAATAAATAAAAAATAAAAATAAAAGCCAATAATATAATAGTATGCGAAATTGAAGACTTAGTTTCGTAATAGTTGATTAGAACTAATACTATATATCGGAATATCGTTAGGGGATGAATTTAATTGATTCAAATTCCTTACGACGTATGAGGAAGTTTGTGCCAATTTTGTGAGTTACTTTTCAGGAATTCTTTTTATATTTATTAATTTCAGTGAATAGTAGGTAATTATATCGGCCTGAATCAGAGGCTGTGATGCCCCGTTCCCTAGCAACTCCTCATTGTGCTAACTGCAATTGGTTGGCGTGATTAACATGTGATCTGTGCATTGCCCCGCGGACAGTGAAGGACTCTCCACGCCCCGGCGGGGGTCAAGAGCGTGACGTGTGCTTGACATCTTCTCAATCAATACAGTCGAGAGTGTCCACGTCAAACAGTTTATACATTCAAAAGTCTTTCACCCCTTCCACTGTAATTAAAGCTTAGCTTTGGAGACAATTTTGGTATAGGAGACACATCCTGAAATTCAGTAATACTTGAGCAATGAGTTTAGTTTAGGCTAGCCAAGCATAACAGTTCAAACAATGAATACAATTTTCCACAATCGTTGCGATAAGATTGCGATGTTGAAACTTGAAAATGGTTTTGAAAACAGAGATAATTTAATGGTAATGTATTGGGATGTGTAACATTCTCAATTCAATTCTTAAATGTGGAAAGGTGCTAAGTGCCAAATAAAAATTTATTTATTTATTTATTTATTTAATACTTTACACTTGAGCTACATTAGGCATTGCAGCCCGAAAGAGCAGAAGCTCGTGCTCGGGCGCAGTTCAGATCAGTTATACAAAATATATCACAAAATTAAGAGAGTTCATTGAGCACAATAACATTAATAAATGGTAAAATAATACAGCATGTAATAATAGGGTCTATATACAAATAGAAAATACAAAAGTACATGAATATTAGAGTATCAATTTTTAACTCAATTAGCTTAAACAATTAAATAATTAATCTGATTTGTTTCTTAAATCTATGTGTGTTAAGTGTACTTAACTCAGGGTAAACTCTAATTAATGCATTATATATTTTGGGTTCAAAACTTCTGCTGTGTTTTAATCCAGCAGTTGTGTGGCATTTGGGAGTATTTAGAAAGAAACTGTAGTTTTGTCTCTTATGGTATTCGTGAGGATCAAATTTAAATTTATTGTGGTTTTTATGGAAGTAAATCAGCAATGTTTGTTTATAAATTTGTTCTAGATTTCATACACCAAATTCCTGAAAAATTAATTTTGTTGTGTAATCAAAAGGTTTATATAGACAAATTTTAATAATTCTTTTTTGGAGCAAATTTAAAGGATGGAGAGTCGATTTTGCCATTCCTCCCCAACCTAAAATACCATACTGAATTATTGATTGAAACAGAGCTAAGTACACAGTACCATAAACAGGTAAATAAGAGCGTAGAATGGAAAATTTGTGGATTGTTTTACGCAATCTGTTACACAGAAAGGAGATATGCTTGTCCCATTTTAAATGTTGGTCAATAATAATGCCTAAATATTTAACTTGTGAGAATATACTCAAAGCGTTACATGAGCAGGTAGGTAGGTTACAATCATGTAGGCCTATTGTTATACTTATATTATTAATTATTTTTGGTTGCTCAAGGCCATGTGATGTTAATGAAAATGGTATTAATTTTGTTTTAGAAACGTTCAAAGAAAAAGTGAGCATCCAGCCATCCTTTAATAATGTTAATAAAAAAGTATATTTCACTAGAATGGTGCAAATCGTCGAGGGGCATTATATATCAACACAGAAGAAGGCGGTGATGCAAAGTTAGCTCTCTCATAAAAAGCTGCAATGTGCCATTCGTTTTGATTCTCCGTTATTTGAGTTAATAGTGAATATAACAAAAGGCTTTATTGATTATAAACCGCGGTGTTTTCTAGAAACAGGAAGATCAGCGTAGGTAAATCTTATATTCAAAATAATACGTAGGTTATAGGGCTATAAATCACGAAAAAATTATCAGTGGTTACACTGATAAAAGTTATCAGGGCATTTTCTTTCATGAATAAAAAAGCTGCAATGTGCCATTCGTTTTTCATTTCCTTCACAAACATGAATATCAGCTAGGTAAATCTTAGATTTATTCATCATAATTTTTGGATTCTTAGAATTTTCCATTCTTCATAATATCAGCCAATTGAATTTGTATCTGCTCTAATAAATCACAGAGAAACATAATGTATTACGTCTAGGTGACACAGCTGGTTTTTTGTGCTGATAAAAATATTCAGAAAATGGGTGAAATAGTCCACACCTGTTTTTTGGCCGCGAAACCAGGTTTAATCCTGGTCGGGGCAAGTTACCTGGTTGAGCTTTTTTTCAGGGGTTTTCCCTCAATCCAATACGAGCAAATGCTGGGTAACTTTCGGTGCTGGACCCCGGACTCATTTCACTTGCATTATCACCTTAATTTCATTCAGACGCTAAATAACCTGAGATGTTTATACAACGTCGTAAAATAACCAAATAAAATGAAATGGGTGAAATAAGTGGCATGAATATGCAGAATAGAATGCAGTGAAGTGACACCGAGTAGAAAATAGCTTTATTTTCTAAGTTCTATGACCAAAATTATTCAACAGTATCAACATTTCTATTTGGACTCTTTACTCTCGTACCATTACAACGACGTCAACGTAGAACGTATGATAAATATTCATGATGAAAGTCGACGATATTCAGTTCCAAATGGTGAAGGTGATTTGCTTCCAGTCTGCTAAACCACTTTAATGGAAGTATGGGGTAAACAGATTGATTTCATGTGTACAAGTATAAGAAAGACAATTTATAAATTCATAATACTTCGAAATTTTGTCACTAAGGAGGCATTGAGAATAATATTTTTAGCTTTGGTACAATCATTAATACAATATGGTTCCAGTAGCATCATCTGTACTTAATCCATTGATTTTATTACACAGAAGATTAATAAAAATTTGTCTGACCAAAAATATGGATTTTAAAGTATTAACTATTGAAGAAATTCATAAATATAGTTTACTAACGTACTACCACAGAAATCAAATAAAACATAAATCTAATCCACATGAATATCGTACTCGAAGACAAAAGTCTACTTTCCCATTAATTGAGCCTAAATGTCATACAAGTGCAGCTCTTAAACATGGTGCTAGTTTCGGCCCAAGACTTTATAATAAAATTACAAACCATTTTCCAAATTTGAAATATTTTAAAATTGAAGATTTTAAAAAAGAAATTTATAAAATTATTCATTACACATAATATTAACAAATTTATTTATTTATTTTTTGTACCTTTTATTTCTGTCGACTATATTCATGTGTTTATTGAATATCACTGGCTTCTGTCTGATTGTCAATTTATATTAAATGTGTATTTTTCTCTTTCTTCTTTATTCTTGCTCTTGTGTTGTATTTATTGGTTTGAATTAAGTTACTTACTGTATTTAGTAAACTGTCTTGTAAATTTTATGTTATATTATTGACTAAGACCACATCGTACACGAGCCTGGCTCTTTCGGTAGTGGCTGAAACATTTTTGTTTTATAAATTTAATTTGTACTCACTAGCTAGCTAATTAAATATTATATTATTGTATATTATTATATTTGCATAAATTAACAGATCTGTGGATAATAAATGGATCATAGTACCTGCGAAATGTTTATGGGATTTAACACCTTTCATAAACTGTGAAGTTTGTTTGTCTCTCAGTGTGTTAATTTTAGTAGTATCATCAAACTATTATTGGTGAAAAGTTGTCGTAAGTATTATCAATTAAATTATAAAAAAAAATGCATTCTTAAAATTATTCAAGAGCGATAGTTATTTGTTAGTAAAATACTGTTCATAAATCTGGCGCTTTGCACTTTTCTACTGTTAAGTATCCAATTATTAAAACTAGTCCTATACGGGATACTTGAAGGAAACAGAATCACCTCTTCTTCTTGAAAGCTACAGGGCACTCGGTGTTCATGGAAAATAATTTCGTCACAACACGTGTATAAAAATCGATTGGTGGCACTTCGCTTTTGCGGGACAAAACGGAATCAACTTTGAATTTTGAAATGAGAACCTAGATCCTTGAAGATATCTTTGGATACCACTTAAAAACAACTGTTACTTACTTACTTACTGGCTTTTAAGGAACCCGTAGGTTCATTGCCGCCCTCACATAAGCCCGCCATTGGTCCCTATCCTGAGCAAGATTAATCCAGTCTCTACCATCATATCCCACCTCCCTCAAATCCATTTTAATATTATCCTTCCATCTACGTCTCGACCTCCCCAAAGGTATTTTTCTCTCCGGCTTCCCAACTAACACTCTATATGCATTTCTGGATTCGCCCATACGTGCTACATGCCCTGCCCATCTCAGACGTCTGGATTTAATGTTCCTAATTATGTCAGGTGAAGAATACAATGCGTGCAGCTCTGTGTTGTATAACTTTCTCAAAAACAACTGTTACTAAAATTTATTCTTACTAAGTCTCCCCCAGTGATCTAGAGGTAAAGCGCTCTCCTCTAGACCCAAGGGTTGCGGGTTCAAACCCGGCTGGGGTCGATGAACTTTTCAGGACGCGAAAATCCAGAGCGCAAATCATAGCAGTGGGGTGGTAGTAGTAGAAATAGTGGTGGTGGTGGTGGTGATGGTAGTAACTGCATCAATAATAGTGGTGGTGGTGAAGATGGTTATGGTAGATGTTGGGCAATTAGACGATGGTAGTAACATCGACAGTAATAGGGCAGAAGTGGTGGTGGTATAGTCCCGTCGCTCTAATTTCCGGCAGCCAATCACGTTGCAGGTCGGCTACATTTAAACGTGTACGTCTTGTGATTCGCTGATGAAGATGTAAAGCATTTCCTAAGGCTGGATAAATACTTAATATATAATCGCCCGCCATTTTAGCTCTTTCGTTGGTGTTCGCAGAAAGCACACGAGGACGTTATTTGCCGCTCAATTATTTACTGAATTACAGAGCGTTTGATTTATTATCATAGGAGCTACGACATGATAATGTTTCACGGTGTGGCAAATAGATCCCTCGTCTGGTGGCTCGGCAACGAAAGAACAAAAATGGCGAACGATACTACCTACCTAGACTTTATAGAGCCTTGACTTCCTAAGACGTAAGCAAAGAGGCGGAGTCACGCCGGGAATAACAGCGTCGTGACTATAGTGACAATAGTGATTTATATGAATTGTATTTTAATGAAACTACTTTTGTGCGAGATCGTGCGTATTTCCTTGGTTTCCGCACAAAACCAATCCGCGGTAAGTCTAAAATTCCACATTCAGTATTCCCAACCTAACACACATAACAATTTCCCTCTTCTTACCGCTTAAGTGACATATTGATTTTACTGCTTTAGGCTTTTAACATATTATTTTTAGAGACGTTCAATATAGTAATAATTATAAATTGGAAACTTACCACTGCAATTTCACCTAAATTGCACTGTTAATTATTGTTTTTAAATATTTGCAAAAATGAAGTAAACTCTACAACTCCACTAAAGTTACTGCATTCGTGATGCAAGTAACATTAAGGAAGCCGTGAAAAAATCAACAAGATTCCAGATGCCGATGTTATTACTGCAATATGTTATATAAATAATATTGTTAAAATATTAAAATGAAAAATAAATCATTACATAACCTTACCGTTTGTTTTAAGTTCACATTTATAGACTGGGGGGGAAAAAAAGACAGACGTATATCACGGCCTACTGGAGTATAGTAAACACAGAAAATATTTTAAAGCAACACTGTTGAAGATAGATATTTTTGTTTTGCAAATTTGCCGCCATTGAACAGAAACCAAGATGGAGATTTCATTGCAACTAATTAGAAATTCTTTCAGGTATGTAATAAACGATCTTCGCACAAAATAATGTACGTTACACGAGCGGTATGTTTTCTTTCAATTCTCGGAAATTAAAAAAGCTCAACTTCGTTTCGCTTTTTCAAACTTTTCCTCGAACATGAAAACTTCAACATACCGCTCTTGTAACGCATATTACTATTTGATTAGCAGAAACAAACTACACTCGTTAAGGTCATCAAACACTTAGAGTTAGTTTTTGTTTTATAATGCAAAATAAAAGGCTTATCTTAAGCGGTTGAGGCCATTTTTGTCTTTGACTACCTATAGCGTGTAACAGGCGGAAGAATTAGAATGCGATTTTCCTTCAAGTTTGGAGGACTTCCCAGCAGATAGCGTGCAGGTCGATGTAATGGAGTGTAACACTTCCTCGCCTTGGAGTGCTTATTGTTTCATGATTTCAAACAGAAGAGATTGTAAACACGTCCGGACGTTGTTTTGTGGTTTGTCTGTTGTCGGTTTCCGCAATCATTTCCGCCTTCAGTGTCATCGCAGTTGTGAAATGGAACGCCCTGACTTTAGAAACTCAATAGAGGCGTTCTGATTTACCATAATTGAAAATGATTATCTTGAAGCTGTTACAGTTCCCCCACAAAAATCTATCGACCACACTGAACCATGCCAGTTTCGGCGATAAATGTCATCCCTTCAAGCAACGCCCTTCTCTTCTTAATCCCTCTTATCTTCCTCACTTCTTTTCTATCAAGTACTGATGATAAATCTGAAACAATTCGATATCTGGGAGTTGATTTTCGCGACAAAATATTCTTAGATAAAAAGAAAATTATAATAAATTTAACACGTGATCTTAACAATCTTACACAAACTCCATTACTGAAGCCTGATCAGAAATTGAAGATTGTGAATGAATATATATGGCCTGGGCTCATCTATCCTTTGCAATGTGCTCCACTTGATCAGCTCCCTGACAGCTTCCTTAAAGATCTGGATAAAGTAATTAGAAGTGCTGTCAAAGAAATGATATCTCTTCCTGATGATACACCTAATGACATGCTATATTCTTCTAAAAAAGTACGTGGCCTAGGACTTATTAAGGCTGAATGGGAAGCTAATATTCAGCATTTTAACATCTGTAAACGATTCTCACAAGTCAATGATGATCATCTTCTTGAATAATTTCGAGGGAAAAATTGTTCCGGAGCCGGGTATCGAACCCGGGACCTTTGGTTTAACGTACCAACGCTCTACCACTGAGCTACTCGGGAACTCTAACCGACACCGATCCAATTTTTCCCTCTATATCCACAGACCTCAAAGTGGGCTGACAACCGTCAAGCAACCAACTTCGAGTGCACACTAACTCCGTGTGACTTAAATTGTGGTTTTCTGTTAACGAACAGTGACGTGTATTATGCAAATCAAGATTTTCAGGTGTCGGTTAGAGTTCCCGAGTAGCTCAGTGGTAGAGCGTTGGTACGTTAAACCAAAGGTCCCGGGTTCGATACCCGGCTCCGGAACAATTTTTCCCTCGAAATTATTCAAATCAACTTTACAGGGAGTTATACCTGAAAATCTTGATTTGCGATCATCTTCTTGTCAGGAATCTTGAAGAGGAGAAGAAAACTGCTCTCAAGCGCCTGAAAATTCCTGAAGCCAGCATAACACCTCGAACTACTGGAATACATCTACGTGATGAATTGCGAAAGAGATCGTTTGAATCCTGGTGTCAGTTACCTCATAAGGGGAAAGGTGTAGTCATCTATGAAGAATATCCAAGAGCCAATTCATGGGACAGCACCAAAAAGAATTTGTCGTCTTCAGAATATATTAATGCAATCAAGATGTCCTGTAACCTTACTGCAGAGCGCTCCGTTCCTGGCAGAGCTTTCAGCACGACCCGTTGCCGTCAATCTGGCTGCAACGAGACAGAAACTCTTGGCCACGTGTTGGGCTTTTGTCGGAAAGGAGAGTTATTGCGTAACAACAGGCATCATAGAGTCCGTGGAACTATCGCCTGTCTTCTTCGGAACAAGGGTTGGGAAGTTCATGAAGAGGTCCACTGCATTTCTGAAGACGACTCTCACAGAAGAGCGGATATAATAGCAATCAACAGGCAACAACAAAAGGCTATTATCATAGATCCAACTATACGCATGGAGAGAGATCTAAACCAAGCTCATCAGGTTGATCAGGAAAAGAGGGCCATTTATGAACCTTGCATTCCCTATCTTAGTGCCAGGTATAACATCCCTCTCTTCAATTTGTCAGTGGCAGGTTTATTTTTGGTGCTCGGAGTTATTTACCAAAATTTACATATCATTTTTAAAACAATTATTAATAGCATCTTTTGAAATTCAAAAATCATCTCGCAAATTCTCAAAGATTCCCTGCAGATTATACAATTTCATTTATACCACTCAGAAGGCCTTAATTAAGGATATGGTAATTTTAAATAAAATCGTTTTTTTATCAGTATAATTTATAGTCATCTTCTAAGATTTTATTTTACAATTGATAATCAATGGTGCTTAATTATTACATTTTTTTTTATAACACTATTCATATTTAATTAATTGTATTTGTTTGCTATTCATTTCCGGATCCTCGTGGTCATCCTTAATTAAGGCCGGATGAGTTTCTCTCTCTCTCTCAGTTTAATGGTTTTTATTATTTTTCATAGGCTATCTCATCTGTGTCCACGTTATTATCTCTGCTGTTCAATTCTTAAATGACCTCTTCCTTTCTTTGCAGCTTCCTTTGCATTTCTATTACGAAACTTTGGAGTTTATATAATCCGCAGGCCTTCGTGAATTTTATACAACTTCAGAAACTAATATAGGGTAAACTAGAGTCTGTTGGACAGTCTAGCATGTTGGACACTCTGTACTTTAACGTGTTACCAACGCCACTTGCTAGAAGTCAATGACGGAAGTAGCCCTCTCGTGGCTACTTCCGTCATTGACGTTCTAGTCCTGAATGCTGTGCCCACAAGTGGCGAGGTAACACGTTAAAGTACGGAGTGTCCAACATGCCCTTACTGTCCAACAGACCCTAGTTTACCCTATTTGCTCATTATTTCACTTAGATGTTAATTTAAAGCTCATTAATTGATTTGAAGTCAAGTTAAACATAGTTCACATTTTTACGTGTCCTTTCCTCAAGTAAAAAGTAGAAAGGGATCCAACTTCACTTGAAACTTGAATTCAAGCCATTAATTGATTTGAAGTCAACTTGAAACATAGTTCACACTTTTCAAGTGTCCAGCTGAATTCAAGCCATTAAATTTGAAGTCAACTTGAAACATAGTTAACTTTTGATCCTTTCAACTTTTCACTTGAATTCAACATTAATTGATTTGAAGTCAACTTGAAACATAGTTCACTTTTCAAGTGTCCTTTCAACTCAAGTAAAAAAGTAGAAAGGGATCCAACTTCTTGAAACTTGAATTCAAGCCATTAATTGATTTGAAGTCAACTTGAAACATAGTTCACACTTTTCAAGTGTCCTTTCAACTCAAGTAAAAAGTAGAAAGGGATCCAACTTCACTTGAAACTTGAATTCAAGCCATTAATTGATTTGAAGTCAACTTGAAACATAGTTCACACTTTTCAAGTGTCCTTTCAACTCAAGTAAAAAGTAGAAAGGGATCCAACTTCACTTGAAACTTGAATTCAAGCCGTTAATTGATTTGAAGTCAAACATAGTTCACACTTTTCAAGTATCCTTTCAATTTAGAAAGGGTTGAATTCAAGCCGTTAATTGATTTGAAGTCAACTTGAAACATAGTTCACACTTTTCAAGTGTCCTTTCAACTCAAGTAAAAAGTAGAAAGGGAAACTTGAAACTTGAATTCAAGACGTTAATTGATTTGAAGTCAACTTGAAACATAGAACACTTTTCAAGTGTCCTTTCAACTCAAGTAAAAAGTAGAAAGGGATCCAACTTCACTTGAAACTTGAATTCAAGACGTTAATTGATTTGAAGTCAACTTTAAACATAGTTCACACTTTTCAAGAAACAAGTTGAAAGGGATCCATTCACTTGAAGAATTCAAGACGTTAATTGATTTGAAGTCAACTTTTCAAGTGTCCTTTCAACTCAAGTAAAAAGTAGAAAGGGATCCAACACTTGAAATCAAGACGTTAATTGATTTGAAGTTGAAACATAGTTCACACTTTTCAAGTGTCCTTTCAACTCAAGTAAAAAGTAGAAAGGGATTTCACTTGAAACTTGAATTCAAGACGTTAATTGATTTGTCCTTTCAACTTTTCAAGTCCTTTCAACTCAAGTAAAAAGTAGAAAGGGATCCAACTTCACTTGAAACTTGAATTCAACGTTAATTGATTTGAAGTCAACTTGAAACATAGTTCACACTTTTAATCCTTTCAACTTTGAAAGGGATCCAACTTCACTTGAAACTTGAATTCAAGACGTTAATTGATTTGAAGTCAACTTGAAACATAGTTCACACTTTTCAACTTGAAACATAGTTCACACTTTTCAAGTGTCCTTTCAACTCAAGTAAAAAGTAGAAAGGGATCCAACTTCACTTGAAACTTGAATTCAAGACGTTAATTGATTTGAAGTCAAGACGTTAATTGATTTGAAGTCAACTTGAAACATAGTTCACACTTTTCAAGTGTCCTTTCAACTCAAGTAAAAGTAGAAAGGGATCCAACTTCACTTGAAACTTGAATTCAAGACGTTAATTGATTTGAAGTCAACTTGAAACATAGTTCACACTTTTCAAGTGTCCTTTCAACTCAAGTAAAAAGTAGAAAGGGATCCAACTTCACTTGAAACTTGAATTCAAGACGTTAATTGATTTGAAGTCAACTTGTAACATAATTCACACTTTTCAAGTTCGTCTTTTCAAGTGACTTTAATTCAAGTTGCTTCAAAGTGTGAACGAGGCTTAAGCTGCGGGGGACTATGTATCTGTCAAGCTTTACTCACTAGAGTGCATTCAAATCAAGGTATACTTACAAAGAAATTACGTACATTTCCCATCTCTCCTAGAGGCAACAAACATTCTGTGAATCTTCTTCTACATTACTTTTAATTTCCTTATGTTAACTTTAATTAACTTGGATTAATTTTAATTCACTTAGACTAATATTATTTCGCTTGCATTATTTTGAATCAGTTTGAAATAACTTTAATTTGCTTAGATTAATTTTAATTTCTTTAACTTACTTTCAATTTATTGGATTTTTAGCGTGTTATTATATGACTCTGTATCAACATCTTAGGTTATTTAGCGTCTGAATGAAATGGTCATAATGCCAGTGAAATGAGTCCGGGGTCCAGCACCGATAGTTACCCAGCATTTTCTCATATTGGGTTGAGGGAAAAACCGGAAAAAAACTCAACCAGGTAACTTACTCCGACCGGGATTCGAAGTCGGGCCACTTGGTTTTGAAGTCAGACGCACTAACAGTTACTCCATATTTGTGGACAATTCATTGGATTAATTTCAATTTTAGGTTAGTTGTAATTTGCTTAGGATAGTTTCAATTAGCTTCGATGAATTTTAGTTTGCTTGGAGTAATTTTAATTTGCTTACATTTGTTTCAATTTGCTTGGTTTAATTTTAATTTACTTAGGATAGTTTTAATTTTCTAATAAATTTTATTTGGCTTTAGTTGTGAAAATCCTTGTTTCCATTGTGCTAGCTGGCATAGTTTGGGATATGAAATTGCATATTTTTCCTATCAATAATAATAATTATAACTTGGTTTCTGACATCTAAAACAGTACATTCGAAAGCTGACGACTTCCTGGATAGAATTGTAAGAACTGTATAAATGTTAGTTGCGAATTCATCATATTTACCTTCGCGCTGCCACATAGCTTGACGTTTAGCCGCCAATTTTAAATTTCAAAGACTGCCCTCCTCAAGGAATGTCGATAACTGTGGTCTATGGAAATTTACTTACTTGTAAAACAATTCTTGAAATCAGTGAAATGAATTACTTTTTAAAGGTCGACCTTCATGAACGGAAAATTGACATTACAGCGTAAGTATTATAGTCGGTGACGTATGATAAAAAATTAACTACATAATTATATTCACTGAAGAAGCGTGATTTAATTATTAAGTTATTAGAGACTCTACTGCACATAACAACTCATAAACCACGACGAATAAGAAACCCTTTGAAGTTTGCACATAAATTTTATAATCGAAAGGAAGTAAATTATTATTATTATTATTATTATTATTTATTATTATTATTATTATTATTATTATTATTATTATTATTATTATTATTATTAGGGTTTGGAATTGAACGGGTTACATCAGCTTCTTGTCTATGCGGATGACGTGAATATGTTAGGAGAAAATCCACAAACGATTAGGGAAAAGACGGGAATTTTACTGGAAGCAAGTAAAGCGATCGGTTTGGAAGTAAATCCCGAAAAGACAAAGTATATGATTATGTCTCGTGACCAGAATATTGTACGAAATGAAAATATAAAAATTGGAGATTTATTCTTCGAAGGGGTGGAAAAATTCAAATTTCTCGGAGCAACAGTAACAAAAAATATAAATGACACTCCGGAGGAAATTAAACGCAGAATAAATATGGGAAATGCCTGTTATTATTCGGTTGAAAAGCTTTTATCATCCAGTCTGCTGTCCAAAAATCTGGAAGTTAGAATTTATAAAACAGTTATATTACCGGTTCTTCTGTATGGTTGTGGAGCTTGGACTCTCACTCTGAGAGAGGAACATAGGTTAAGTGTGTTTGAGAATAAGGTGCTTAGGAAAATATTTGGGGCTAAGCAGGATGAAGTTACAGGAGAATGGAGAAAGTTACACAACACAGAACTGCACGCATTGTATTCTTCACCTGACATAATTAGGAACATTAATTCCAGACATTTGAGATGGGCAGGGCATGTAGCACGTATGGGCGAATCCAGAAATGCATATAGAGAGTTAGTTGGGAGACTGGAGGGAAAAAGACCTTTGGGGAGGCCGAGATGTTGATGGGAGGATATTATTAAAATGGATTTGAGGGAGGTGGGATATGATGATAGAGACTGGATTAATCTTGCACAGGATAGGGACCGATGGTGGGCTTATGTGAGGGCGGCAATGAACCTTCGGGTTCCTTAAAAGCCATTTGTAAGTAAGTATTATTATTATTAGAACTAGCTAGATATAGAATAGACTTCGTGGGAGTACAGGAGGTTAGACTAAATGGGAACGGCATAACACAAATAGGAGATTATTTGTTGTATTATGGGGAAGGAAACGATCATCACCAATTAGGAACAGGATTCTTCATTCGTAAAAGAATAAAATCAGCACTAAAAAGGTCGAATTTATCAGTGATAGGTTATCGTATTTAGTACTTAAGGGTAGATGGTCGATATCGTAGTTATAAATGCTCATGCCCCTACAGAAGAGAAAGACGACCATACAAAGGATAGCTTCTATAAGGAATTGGAACAGACTTTTGATCAGTTACCTAGATATCACATGAAAGTTTTATTGGGGGATTTCAATGCTAAAGTAGGACGGGAGGATATTTTTAAACGGATTATTGGAAAAGAGAGCCTACACATATCTAGTAATGACAATGGAGTTGCATATAGAGTGTTAGTTGGGAGGCCGGAGGGAAAAAGACCTTTAGGGAGGCCGAGACGTAGATGGGAGGATATTAAAATGGATTTGAAGGAGGTGGGATATGATGATAGAGAATGGACTAATCTTGCTCAGGATAGGGACCAATGGCGGGCTTATGTGAGGGCGGCAATGAACCTCCGGGTTCCTTAAGAGCCAGTAAGGTAGTAAAGTAGTAAATAAGTAAGTATTATTATTATTATTATTATTATTATTATTATTATTATTATTATTATTATTATTATTAATCTCAGTCCAAACATGGAACAATATTTAAAAAAATTCTGCGCATGTACAATACGTCGTCCAGTTTCGGGAATGAAAGTACAGTTGTGTAGGTTTTGAGGTTTTATTTAATTTGGTTTAAAAATGGGCATATGGTATATGAGCAGACAAGTTATTAATGAATGGCATGCAATATATTTTCTTTTAATATAAAGAATGTATGGTGGGTCCCTATCACCAAGGCATGGCGCGTCCTCAGGTTGCGGATAGAGGAGACAGCTTCCAGATATGGAGGGTAGCTGCGAATATATTGAATAAGCAGTCGTGGACAGCCGATGAGGGGTGGTCCTCCAGCTTGGGGTTGGGCGAAGGGCTAACAACCCATCACCGTAAAAAACAGCTTGTTACGAATCCCTACAATAAGACCTTTAGGGAGGCCGAGACGTAGATGGGAGGATAATATTAAAATGGATTTGAGGGAGGTGGGGTATGATGATAGAGACTGGATTAATCTTGCACAGGATAGGGACTGATGGAGGGCTTATGTGAGGGCGGCAATGAACCTTCGGGTTCCTGAAAAGCCATTTGTAAGTAAGTAAGTATAAAGCAACAATCCGAAATTGGTCCCAATTCACAATAAATTTTCACTATGATTAGCCGCGATATTACTGAGTGAGGCCGCGCATCACGCCTAATTTTATACGCCATTGGCGTGGTCACACAAGTTGAATTGGTTCATGGCATAACTACTAAGAGAATTAGCTGTCTGCTTCGGCTCATAGTGTTGTTACAGTAAGCATCTGAAATTCAGCCATTTGTTTCACCACAGATCCGGAACTGATGCCCATACTCGGTGAGGAGAAAGACGTGTTACATGTCAGTAAGCCCAGCACGAATTTTTAAAGACAACATTTTCCATTAAAACGCTGAATTACCATTCTAACGGTATTAAACCTACATCAAACCCAACCCGTTAGTACTCATTTCACTACTGAATGCTTAATTTTCAAAGATTTATCTTGTTCTGTGCAGAAATAAAGCCTGTATTTTTCAGATTTTATTAAACAAATGGCACAGATGTATTATAGGGGCCAATCTCCTTATTGGTTGAATGGTATGAATGCTATTATCGATATGTATTGTTGATATAATCGACATAAAATATGTTGCCAACTTCTAAATTAACAGTCAGTTTTATATTGTTGACTTGTAGCCTATTTCAAAATGGAAATAACGGCAGTAGGCCTAATAGTAATATATATTTTCTCTGGACCAAAAATATAACACAAAGTGTCTAAAACCACATCAGTAGTAACAAACTGTTTACATTTTTATATTTAATTTTTAATTTGGTAACATTTAATGCTTATCGAATATCGAATGCTAAAAACGCTAATCGAACCATTACTTCCGTTGACCATTCTTTTTTTTTTTTGCGTATAAAGTCTGATGGGTGGCCCTTATAATGCATCTGTTCCAAACAAATTATCAAAAATGAGTAATGAAATTAATTTTTCACTTAAAAAAATATACGTTTGCGTATGTGTCAAAGACTCAGAAACAAGTGACAAACGAAGTAACCTACGTTTTCTCTCCCTTGCCAGTTTCAATGCAAGAGAAATCGAGTACAAAAAACAAATGAATAAACCTAGTTATTCATCTATTTTAAAACTCCCATTGTTAAAGTTATCACATCGTTTCATAGCTCCATGTATAAACTAATGCAAACAAGCGTGATGTTTTACTCTTGTATAGAATGTGAAATCCAGTTACATTTCGGAAGTTGTATTTTGTGTTTCGCTGCTTGAATAATATGGCAAGACCATCCATCATGTCTGTTGAAGAGAACCGCGTTAGGTCTGGGATTCTCACATTTGTTAGCATTTTATTATTCGTTTTCGGCTTGGCATTGGTTATCATCATGTGTGTGGCAATTCATCTGCAGGGAAAGAATGTCTCGGGCGAACTCGAGATCAAGACAGTCACAGCTCTAGTTCTAGTATGTGGAATCTTGTGCATTCTCACCCCCGGTAATTTTCAAAAAGATTCTTCCAAATCTTTTGTACTAACGTATCTCGGTACATTAATCCTGATTGTAGCTCTCGAGATAGGGACGATGGTGGAGCTCCAAAACGTAGATGTACGGCTCACCACGACCACTGACAAATTTCTCCTGCGTTCGATGTTCAAATACGTGGGTAAAAAACCCCAAGAGAAAGATAAAGACATGGACTACGAGAAATTCCAGAATTCGACCACCTTCATACACTACGAGTGGATACATGATCCTGACAACATCTGGTACGTAAAAATGTGGGACTGGACGCAGAGAGAATTCCAATGCTGTGGAGTGAGGAAAGCAGAAGACTGGAAGAAATTTCGCGAAACTCTGCCCGATTCTTGCTGCGCCAATCCTCCATGTTTGAGTGGAAGGTATTATGAAGCCTGCTCAGAAAAGTTCAGGAAATCTTTCGAAAAATTTATGAGTGCCTTATTTTACATTATAATCGTTATGGTTGTGCTGCAGGTTGCAGCTTTCATTCTAGGTTTGTTCATGTCTTATTCTTCATATTGTAGCCTTTTGGGAACAACTGGATAATACGCACGGCAGACCAATATCGATAGTCGACTCTACTCGCTGGCCACTAGTCACCGGGCCGTACCGAGCCGTATCAAACAAAATATAATCGAAATGGTGGTAGTCAAATTCGCGACTATATTCTTAAATAATTCACTCCATTAGTATAGTTCAAGGTTTTATGTAGTACAACGGCGGTTTTTTGAATGCATTAAAAGAAAATGAAGATGTAATAAGATAATAAACTAGGTTATCACAAGGAAATTAACAGGAAAAAGGTGTGTTTCACGGAATACAATTAAAATGACGGAAAGTAAATTTCCGGTTAATGTTCGCCAAAGCGTAAAGTACGTAATTATGACGGCGTTGCTGTTTTATTTCTGGCCTATCGAAAAATACCTAGCCTTTTACGAAAAAAATTTAAGGACCATGAAATTATTCACCGCTTTCATTATAGGCCTATTATTTTTTAACAATATTACGAATCAAAAACTGTCATATTATATAATTTTAACTACTACATGGACGAATCAAATCAAGCTAACCTAACCAAAGCTAACCTAACCTAACCAAAGCTAACCTAACCTAACCAAAGCTAAGCTAACCTAACCAAAACTAATCTAACCTAACCAAAGCTAATCTAACCTAACCAAAGCTAATCTAATCTAACCTAACCTAAGCTAACCTAAGCTAATCTAAGCTAACATAACATAACCTTCGTAAATGCAAGGCCTGTAACCGGAGCAAGAAGGGATCTCAATCATTTAATCTGCAAGTACACGCAAAAATAAATTCAAGTAAGGATCACGCTCCCACTGCATGAGAGGTCCGCGCATGCGCTACAGCAAAACTGTTTCTGTCCCGAGCCTCTCATCTAAGGCACTCGTCATAATTTACTCGCAATATTTACGCAAATACACATTGTCGCTAACAGTGGTGCTGTCTCTCAACAATGTTCAGAACGAAGGAGGTAGACAGAGAGAGAAAAATTTCTCCCGCCAACTACGCCACACACCAACGTCATGTTCTTATGTTGGTGACATTGTGTATTTACTTAAATTTGGTGGTAAACGTAACGGCACGGTTCAAAGTGGCCGTGCTAATTCTCCAGTATAGCGGCCTTTTGGTGTAAAATTACACAAGTGTGGCAAAATCAGAGTAATCAGTTCTTATATAAGTGAATGAGTGAACGGAAGGAGGGAGAGATGAATTGATGCTTAAATAAACCCAAAGACTACTGCTAGCGACACTCTACAATTCGATCTTCTGGTTCAAAAAAAAAAACAAGTTTTGAGATATCTTCAGTTGAAACTTTCAAATAAATCACTTAGAAAGGAACAGACTGTTAGAAATGAGTCAGTATTCAGGACGAGTTTATCACAATCTTTCAGTTCATTATTAATACATTTCGAAATGTACTAGTAATGAATCAGTAAAGTCCATAGTTATAATTACTTCTAAAGCAGTTTATCTAGTTTTTTTTGTTGTAAATACGACTTAGTTCAATACTGAATCGGAAAGAGCTCCGAAAGGGGCTTTAAGTAGTATAAATAATTAAAAAATGGCAATTTTTGAGTTGTCGCACTTTTGAACTGGACGATCGAATTGCTCCCTCACATCAGCGAGAGCTCGAAGAAACACACACACACACATACACACACACAGAACAAATAACTGTTGGATCATCTGTTGTAACATAACTCACGATTTTCTCTCATTAGCTGAGAGTCAGTGCCCTCAGAAAAGAAGAAAAAGAAAAACAGTTGCGAATGCATTTATTTTTTACTAGCCGTACCCGTGCGCTCCGCTGCACCCGTTAGAAATGAATATAAAGTAATTCATAATTAAAATAGGACATTTCAACCAGGGAACATTCGTGTTTGATAGAAGGATAAATCGTTTAATATGTTACTTAATTTAAATTGCATCCAAATAATTAAAATGCGATCATTTTGGTCCAGAGACACTCATTTGGTGCAATGACAGTTCCTTTAACAAGTTTCTTAATTTTTTTACATGCAACCATAGTTTAATGAAGATTGACATCATTTAGATTTAATTTGTATATTTTATTTTACTTGTTATAGGTTTCCATTGAATTATGGTAATAACTTAATTTTAACCATTGTTTTCTACGTATTCAGTAAATGGCGCTTGGCCCACTATGGTTCTGAACCCTTCAAATAACTTAAATTATATTATATATATTATATTATATTATATTATATTATATTATATTATATTATATTATATTATATTAAATCAGAAGTTACTGTAATAACATTATAGCATTATGTCCATCTAGAGAAACTACACTTTCCAATGGTGAAATAATAATTAATTATACAAATCGGTTAATTTAGCTTCCGATATTACTTGATACAAACACAAAACATTTGTAGGCTATCTTTCATAGCTTTCAATTGTTGCTGTCCAAGGCCCCTTATAGACGAAGTCATTTGTTTTTAATTCATTACACGGCCTTAGATGGCAGTTATTTTAATTTTAAAACTCATTTATCTCATTAAATATCAATCCTATCAAAATTTTCAAGGAATAAAATTTTCGGAAATGATTTGTAAAGAAACTTTTGTCATGTAACATTTTTCACAAAAATCAATAATAAGCGAGATATTTCGATTTGTTTAATTCAGGCCCCCTTATAACCCCCTCCCTTTTAAATAATGTATTTTGAATGCCATATAGTCTTAAAATCTAAGTTACAACGAACTTAATTTATATTCCAATTTTCATCGAAATCCGTTCAGCCATTATCGCGTGAAAAGGTAACAAACATACAGACAGACAGACAGACAGACAGACATACAAACAAAAATTTCAAAAAAGCGATTTTCGGTTTCAGGGTGGTTAATTATATATGTTAGGACCAATTATTTTTGGAAAATCGAAAATTACCAGAAAAATTTCGGCTACAGATTTATTATTAGTATAGATCTAAATTTCCTTTCGCTGAATGTATAGATCCTAAGCTGAAGGGGACTACGTATATTTCAAGCTTTACTCACTAGAGTGCATTCAAATCAAGGTATGCTTACAAAAAAATGAGGCACGCTTCCCCTCTCTCCTAGGGGCAACAACATAATGTGAATCTTCTTCTGGATTTGTTTTCATTTTCACTTGTGTTAACTTTAATTTACTTGGATTACTTTTAATTCACTTAGATTAATATTAATTCGCTTGCATTAGTTTCAATCAGCTTGAAATAATTTTAATTATCTTAGATTAATTTTAATTCCATGGCCTTCTTGGGAAAAATGCAAATAAGATCAAAAATTACAATTGATGAACAACCCTTGGAGCAGGTGTCCAATTATAAATATTTAGGTTGCGAAATGAGTGTCTACTCAGGAAATTTAAAAGATATAGACACTAAATTGTCCAGATTTAAGATGATATGCAGCACCATCCATAAGACGTTAAGAAATAAAACAAGAAAAGAAACTAGAATGAAATTTTATAAAACAATGGCAGTCCCAACGTTATTATATGGAAGTGAAATCTGGGTAAGTTCGAACAGTTACTTACTTACTTACTTACTGGCTTTTAAGGAACCCGGAGGTTCATTGCCGCCCTCACATAAGCCCGCCATTGGTCCCTATCCTGTGCAAGATTAATCCAGTCTCTATCATCATATCCCACCTCCCTCAAATCCATTTTAATATTATCCTCCCATCTACGTCTCGGCCTCTCTAAAGATCTTTTTCCCTCCAGTCTCCCAACTAACACTCTATATGCATTTCTGGATTCGCCCATACGTGCTACATGCCCTGCCCATCTCAAACGTCTGGATTTAATGTTCCTAATTATGTCAGGTGAAGAATACAATGCGTGCAGTTCTGCGTTGTGTAACTTTCTCCATTCTCCTGTAACTTCATCCCTCTTAGCCCCAAATATTTTCCTAAGCACCTTATTCTCAAACACCCTTAACCTATGTTCCTCTTTCAGAGTGAGAGTCCAAGTTTCACAACCATACAGAACAACCGGTAATATAACTGTTTTATAAATTCTAACTTTTAGATTTTTGGACTGCAGACTTCGAACAGTACAAAAAGAAAAATTCAAAGTGCAGAAATGTATTTTCTAAGGAGAACCAAAGGTTGCACACTAATGGACAAAGTTAAAAATGAAGAAATTAGAACAGAATTGCAGACAGTTCCTATAAACGAACAAATTGAAAGCTTCCGTAATAATTGGTTAGATCACGTAGACAGAATGAGCAATTCGAGACTACCGAAATTACTGTATCAATACCGCCCGATTGGAAGGAGGGACGTGGGACGACCAAAGAAGAGATGGAGAGATATGCTGTGAGGACGGAACAGGCAGTTTGCCTATACCGTGAAGTGCAGAAGAAGAAGAAGAAGAATTTTAATTCCATGTGTTGTGGGTCCCTATCACCACGGCATGGCGCGTCCTCGGATTGCTGATAGAGGAGACGGTAGCTGCAAATATATATTTAATAACCAGTCATAGACAGATTTCCTTCATTAAACCCGTGTGCTAAAAGAGATCCTAAACCACTGACGTCAACAATAAAGAAAATCATAAAATAGACGAAAGATGTGACTTTTCGAATTTACAGCAGTTTTTTAGATCTTTGAAAATTCCTCCTGTAAATTTTGCATAGTGTTACTTAAGCCCTTTTGACCTCCTACCAGATAATTTTACCCACTGAATTTTGAAGATAAGATAACATTAAGTAATTGAAAGCAAATATTTGTCTCTTAAATTATTTTGCATTAAATGTCCAATTCCTTATGAGGAATAGCGTTGGTTTGTAGTACTACGTTATCTGAATCAAAATTGTGGTATCATATCGGCTATCAAACATTCCTATAGATATAGATATATAGATTACTGTGATATTCTGCTTACTGACCTAAGCGTTACTTCGGCGCAGAGACTACAACGTGTTCATAATATCCATTCGCCGGGCTGATCAGTAACACCAAAATGTCTAGAAGAAGGAAAATCCACTGTCTTTCCCTTCTTTTCACATATTGCACATCTCCACTCCTGTCTATCTTGCGTCTCGTTTTCAAAATTTATCCACCCATCATAACCTAGACACACGATCACAACACTCCTCAATATTATCCATTCCCTCCCACCGAACATCCTCATATTCATCTTCTTTCACTGTGCCTGTTCCTCGACTTTGGAATTCCCTACCCAGTAATGTCAGGGACTGTCAGACATCAAACCAATTTAAGAATAGGCTAACGAGATATTTTTCTAACAATTCTTGTTAACAATAATAGCTGTTTCAGGTTTCTCAATGTTTAATGGTTTATATATCACAGATAAATATCTAAATTAATTATTATTATTATTATTATTATTATTATTATTATTATTATTATAACTATTTCTTACCAATGTTTATTATTTTCACACTAACATTAGTTATCCAATTATTTACTTTCATGTTGTTTTATGGTCTAGATATTTGTAATAACTATGTAAGCAATTGTATTCAATTAGAATTAGAGTCTGGCTGGGCGGAAGAGAAGGCCTACTGGCCTTAGCTCTGCCAGATTAAATAAATAAATTATTATTATTATTATTATTAATTATTATTATTATAGTCATCAGACACCTGCCAAGGAGAACTATCCAACAGAAAATGTAAGATTTATCTGGAATTCATGCCATATTATGAGGTTCGAAAAGAGGATTGAAACACAAATGGGTTTCAACTTTAGATAGTGAGTCATTTTTTCACAAATAATGACTTCCCTAACAGATTTTTCTCTAAATTAACGATTTTGCATCATTTGCAGCTCGTTCACACTTAATATAATTAAAATACAAACAATGGGAATATCGTAAGTAGTTTATTTTCTAATTTTCAGTTTGTGCCTACCACGTTTAAAAATTGATTTTAGTTTTTAAGTCAGGCGGATTTAATGAAAGTGATTACTTATTCCTTAGTCTGTTTACAGAAAATACAAGTACATTCTTTAGTAATAATTAGTGGTATTAGCAAAGAGGTGAACATTACCTTGAAATCTGATGGCCTGAAAGAACAAAAGAAACTCAACCTCAAGGTAAAATCGTTCAAGATACATGGCACATTAATGGAAGTAACAGAATTTAAATCGTTGGGAAAGGGAGATCTAACCATATCTTGGTATATATGGGTAGAAAATTCGGAAAGGGTCTGAAAGATAGATTGAAATATCGTTACAAATAATTTATCAGCATATCAATAACAACCTCATAAAATTACTTACAAAAAACACTCCCAAAAATAATATAGGGTCTGAAATGAAATAGGGAATTGGAATAGGAGGAAAGAGACAAAATTAAATAGGGCTACAGTATATTAATTTAAACCCAAATGTATTAAGTCTGTGGCCGGGAGGAAAACGGTCTTAAGTAAAAATTTTATACTTTTCAGGAGAGCAGTAGAAAGATTGGAATTGGTGTCAATTATAAAGTTTTCTTAATTAAGAGGTTTTTCCTGGATATTATTTGTTCATATTTCTTCTAAAATAAGTAATGTTGCTCATTTAACAATTTTCTTGATTATTTAAAAAAATAGCCGCACCTAAGCCCTTTTAAGACTAGAACCCAAACTGAGTAGAAGGGACTGTTTAAACATAAGACCTTTTTCACGTCAAAATAAATGATAAATGTAAATTATTAGGAATGCAAAATGGGGCTTAAACAATTATACTACTATTTACCCTGGTGTTTAAAGTTTTAAAAGGAAAGGGCATCGGTACGTGATAAAATGGCTAAAATACAAGTTAGACTTTTTAATAGGGAAGCATGGAAAGTAAACATGTGATGGTTTGTAAGGAATAAAGTATTAAATATTCTTAAGTCTTTATTCTGTGTGTGCTCGATTCAAAAAGTACTTAGGACATTTGGTAACGCTCTATAAATCCAGTCAAGAGTCTTATTTGACTTTAACCGTTATACCAGATTGTAGAGAATTGTTTCCACTTTCAGAATATATAAAAATCTCATTTTCACAAAAAATTGACTTAAGACCTTTTTCCTCCCGACCACAGAAGTAGAAATGCTATAGATTTTATTTGTATACACCATCTTTCGGAATATTCTTGAATGCTGTGAAATGTGTATAAGAAGGTACCAGAACAGTTCAGGGCAGAAATCGGATCCTTTTATGGATATCTAAGGGTTTCCTGACGACAAGAAGAGGATATTTTGCAACGAATTGTCGTGGGTGACGTCATTACGACGCTGGTTATCAACCTTTCTATGCACGATGACAAATACAATGTATGGGAAGAAAAATTGTACAAAAATGGAAAAAAAGGAAAACATTAGCATATAAAATATAAATTATCTATGATGATAGTTGATGTCATCAACTGCTGCAGACTGTCATCTTAAGGTTAGCTGCATTTACTGATATTGCTCATATTTCTGCGGAAGAACTAGTCACGCAGGTTTCAGAGGATTGGTCATGCGGGCTATTCCATATGAAATCGATCAGTAAAAAACCTCGCATTTTTTTAATACTCTAATTTTTTCCCTATTTATACAAGGTGCTGAGGAGAGTGCATTTTCTAAATATACTATCGAAAGTCAAACGGTTTTCGTACTATTGAGCGACAAATTTAGCGTATTTTATAAAAACAAGCCTCTTTCAGCGCTCAGAACTCTGGAACAATTTACTGCAGAACATTGAACGAGAGCTCATTTTGAAGCTGACATTTGGTAGGTTATGATAAGAAGTAATACTTATTTTTATTGTATACAGAGACAGATAATCTGATTTTACTTACTTTTAGGCTTTTTGCTCATTTGTAAAAATGTAAAAAATATTGAGAAAATACCTTGCATTATTAAGAGGGATTCGGCATTGTTTGGTTAGTGGCTCGGCAATAAGTTTCGAGGGTATTAAATAAATTATTTTCAAACGCGTAGACTTGAACGGCACAGTACCGCACGCACTGGCCGAGAGATGAAGATAAGCGAGCGTTGGGCGTCATTTTACTCCTGTGTTTATGTAAACTTGTGATAAAGCTAGCCCAGCCATGACTGCTAGACGACACATCACGTGTTTATGTCTCCTGGCCTTGCTTGTCTCGACTACCTACAGTCAGCTGGTTAGTTCACGCGCGTACTATTTATTTTCTTTACGTGATATTTTCAATATTTTCTTATCAACGGTGCACCAGTAAAAAATATGTGTTTATTTGTACTTTCAATGAGGAATCTAACCATATATTTTTAAAATATTTTTCGTGGGCAAAGACGTCTTAATGAAAAAAAAAAATCTAAATTTCTCCATTTCCATAAAACGTAAGAAAAACTGTTTACATGTCAATATAAACTTTAATTTCTCAGCATCAAAATAAACCATGATTTTGATCATTGGGTGAAAGGGTTTCGGAGCCACAACAGTTTAAAGTTGCTAATTTTATGAAAATACGATAAATTTAAATATTTTTAATTTAAACACTATGAAGTTCTGATGCCTCAAACTTTGCACAAAGCATTGTATCACAGTTGTCAACGGACAGGAAAAGTTTCATTGTATTTAAAAATTGCAAGGTCAATTTTCTCTATATTTCGGTCGATTTGAGATGGAATAGCCCGTGCTCAGTATCAGCAACGGTTTGGTAGAAAAACATCAGAAAGACAGAACTGCAGATTTCTGTACTTTCACCAAGACTAAGACACTTCGGTTGGGCTCCGCATAACAACCAATTTTAAGATGCTTCATTCTGGTGTTTTGCTCGAAATGAGGTTTGGTTGCATCGTGAATGAATTTCATGACAGTACGCAAAATAAGGGGAAGAAAAAAACAATTGTTACAATCGCCGAGAAACTGAAGATATTGACGATTATAAAAGAAAGCGGCAGTAAGAAACGCGTCGATATTGCCAAGGATTAGGAAAAGCTCTGTCCATTTTAAATTCTATTGTAACGAACAGTGTTGTCAACTCGATTCTTAAAAATCCGCTGTGAAGCCGTGCAGAAACCGCTAAATTGCTATATTGTCAATGTAAAATTATATTATTTTGCCGCTGTGAGTGCTAAAAATACCCGCTAAATGCCTATATCAGCAATACAAATTTTATAAATTTTACCCGCTAAACTAACGCCGAAAAACGCTAGATCTAGCGGGAAAACCGCTTAATTGGCAACACTGGTAACGAATGCGTCGAAAATAATACAATAAAGTGCACGTGCGTCCAGCAGCAAGCGGGCGTGAATTCTAATTGGTTAACTCATTGTTCCCGTACAGTATTCATATGTTATTTTAGATGTTATTAAATTGAAATTTCAGTTAGTCTATACGCTTTTTTCACTTGTGCGTTTTTGTATTCTTCAGACTCCATGAAACGTATGAGTGAAATTCTACTCTAATAGTAATAATAATAATAATAATAATAATAATAGTAATAATAATAATAATAGTAATAATAATAATAATAGTAGTAATAATAATAATAATAATAATAATAATAGTAATAATAATAATAGTAATAATAATAATAATAATAATAGTAATAATAATAATAATAGTAATAATAATAATAATAATAGTAATAATAATAATAATAATAGTAATAATAATAGTAATAATAATAATAATAATAGTAATAGGCCTAATAATAGTAATAATAATAATAGTAATAATAATAGTAATAATAATAATAATAGTAATAATAATAGTAATAATAATAATAGTAATAATAATAATAATAATAATTTATTTATTTATTTATTTATTTATTTATTTATTTATTTATTTATTTATTTCAAATATTAATGTGCAAAACAACAGCACAAGGCCAATTACAGTTTAGCACAAAATAAAAAAAAATAAATAAAACAAGACAGAACAAATGATTATGAATGAATGACAGAAAATGGCAGTGAGATGAAATACAATCAACATAATGGTCAACATTAACCATTCACCAAATACAACAAACTAAATGGCAATATCTAACAAATTATAAAAGATATTAAATAACAAGTAAGGAATATCATGCATAAGTAAAATCAAATCAGATCTTGCAAATTGGCACTTTTAATACATCTGGCTATTGGAGAAAGGGATTTAAATAATTTAGTGAAAAAATTCTTTGACCACGAAAACCTTTCACGGGAATTCTAAGGTAGGTGTTATGTATAAAAGAATCACAATCAATTACACCATTAATAGCATTATTAAAGAAGGTGTAATCAATATCCTGACGTCTCGAATACAGACTGGTACAGTTAAAATATTTACTAGACAGTTCATAGTTTAAAGAAGAGGAGTTGGGTACGAATCTGAACGCACAAAGAGAAATGAATTTTCTTTGGATATTTTCTAGTTTACCCGAATCAGTAGACGTAATAGAGTTCCACGCAACAGATGCATATTCTAATTTAGACCTTACTGAAGCATAATATAATGTAAGTAGTGTATCAGGAGAGGAAAAGGAATAAGTAATAGACCTAATGAGACCAAGCATTCTTAGTGAATGATTAAATAAGTGATTAACATGGTCATGAAAGTACAATTTAGAATCAAGATATATACCGAGATCCTTTATACAGTCCTTCCTGATTATGGCGGCATTCGATAGCGAATAGTTGAACTTCAATGTAGTTGTCTTCCTAGAGAAAGAGATAACGCATGTTTTAGAAATATTAATTTTCATACCGTTATAATCAGACCAACGTTGAATGGCATGTATATCATTTTGAAGTAAATGACAATCAGCAAGACTATTAATTTTTCTAAATATTTTTAAATCATCGGCAAAGAGAAGATAATGGGAACAGATGGGCTTACAAATGTCATCGATAAAAAGCAGGAATAATAACGGACCTAGGGTGGAGCCCTGTGGAACACCACAAAGAATAGTGAAAGGATCAGAGAGAGAGTTTCCCAACCGAACACGAGATTGTCTGTTGGTTAAATAGTTTTCAAACCAGCTAAGATAATTAATGGAAAGTCCAAACTGATCTAATTTACTTATTAAGATTTGATGAGGAACAACATCAAATGCTTTACTGAAATCAAAATAAATGGCATCAATTTGGCCTTGGGATTCAACTGTAGGCATAATAAGATTGAGATAATTGACCAAATTCGTTGTTGTAGATTTATTTTTAATAAAGCCATGAAGCAGGATTTAAATTAGATTTAATATAAAATGAAACATAATAGTAATAATAATAATAATAATAATAATAATAATAATAATAATAATAGTAATAATAATAGTAATAATATTAATAATAGTAATAATAATAGTAATAATAAAATAATAATAATAACAATAATAATAATAATAGTAATAATAATAATAGTAATAATAATAATAATAATAATAATAGTAATAATAATAATAATAATAGTAATAATAATAATAATAGTAATAATAATAATAATAATAATAGTAATAATAATAATAATAATAACCAGGCTTCGAGACTTCGGACCCGATAGAGCAGTTCAGTGGGAAATCCGCATAACGGCGTACTGAGTATAGTGGTAAAGCGTACAGTGGGTGGGGTACTGTAGAATGAATGCCAACAAATACGCAAAGGAAAACGCTCTGGATTGAAGGTTCTGACGAATAATTTGGTTTTCATACAAACTGTGTCTGAAACTATTACACGGTTAGAAAAGTCAGAGCAAGAGATGCCGGAAGCCCTCAAATTAATTGAGGAAATGACGCAGAGAATTAATGAGACATCAAGTACACCGGTTACTGAACGTGTGAAACAGAAGTGGAAATCAATTTTATGTAAAAATAACGGATATGGAACATTGTGTAACATAAACAGCAAATTAGTGGACATAGAGTCACCCGAGAATAAAGGACTGTCTCTTAGAGACTGCAATGATGTTAGGTTTCTTCGTTTTGCTCCTATCACGTCATGCGACGTAGAGCGGAGCTTTCTACAGTACAAACTTTGGCAGATCACCGAAAAAGATTTACGTTTGAGACACTGAGAATGTATCTTGTAGTACATTGCAATTCGGTACTGTAACTGCACTTCTAAAGACGACCAATAGAATAAATGAAGAAATTAAAATTGCTACATGCTTATTTCCACCATTAACACTGTGTTTAATTAAACACAAATGCTTATAAAAGAGAGGAGAATATGCTTTTCACATTCCTTTGATATTATCATTGTGTAATGTATATTTACTTTCAGAATGTACATATGTGTGTGTTTCCACATACTACCGTACTCTACTCTAAATAGCAACGTTGTTACCTCAACACATCTCTATCTACCTGCAGCGAGTCAACAACCTATAGTGCATGCACAGTAAACTTATTGTATCGGGTCCAAAGTCTCGAAGCCTGATAATAATAATAATAATAATAATAATAATAATAATAATACAGAGCCCTGATGTTAAGGCAATAAAAACTTTAAAAAGGCACAATAAATTTTGAAAAAGGCATTATAAATTTTAAAAGCCACATATTTTAGCAATAAATTTAAATTATATCAACATAACTCACATTTTTACTTCGTAGTTGACACATGTTGACTTATAAAATACTTTTTTTTTTCTTGATTAACACTCTTTTCACAAACCTTACAGAATAAAACTGTTCCATCAGTTGAAAACATTAATGAAGACATTATTACAAAAACAACCCTTGTCAAAATCGTTATTTTTCAGGAAAACAACAAAAATAAATATAACAACACATGTCAGCTGTTTCCGTACAACTGGTGTTTATCCTTATGGCTATTGCACCTGGAATGTGTCACTTTTGGAGTCTGTAAACATTTGAAATAGTAGCAAATGTGTCAGATTCATTAAAAGTGACTAGGGCTGTTTTTGTAATAATGTCTTCGATATGGGCACCAAATTCACTAACGTAAGCATGAAGTTTACTTTGCAATGGTTTACTGAATTTAGGCATTCTAGCTAACCGATCTTATACCTTCTGTCACCCGACAATAACTGACTGTCCCTCGCTAAAATTTCTTTCTCCTACAATAATAAACACGTGTAGCAAAAAATTGTAACGGTAACATTTTAAAATATGAAAACAAACAATTGAAAATGCTACGTGACAACTTCTATGCCAACGAGCTTAAAAGCCCATTCACAATGAAAATTAAACATAACCGTAACATAAACACAGAAGTTTGCGTCCAGGTTACCAAATGGGATCATTCACAATGATTCACATAAACACTGGCATTAACATTACCGTAAGACGTTAACATGAAAGTTTACAAACTCCAAATTTTCATGCTTATGCTTACGTGATTTGCAAACAGAACACAATCGTGGAGCGCTGAAGTATACGACAGAATATGAGGAAATGGCGTCGTTATGTTTCCATGGTTACCAAGTATGTTTGCTGTTATGTTTATGTCCCCATCGTGAATGATGGTATGACTTCTTGATTTTACCGTAACGTTTACATTCTTAAGTTAACGCTTACGTTATGTTTAATTTTCATTGTGAATGAGCCTTAATATTTAATATTTATAAAGCTGATTATTGATATCGTGAAAACATGACATATTTTTGTCGATCATTTCTTTTCCATGAGTCACCATTGAGATATCATAGGAAATAGTAGACAGTCCTGTAGACATAACATAAGGATATTCATTCAGTCATTCATAGCTCTTTGCCCAAGGGCAGGTCTTTCACTGCAAACCCGGCATTCTTCCTTCTGTTTAGCCGATGTCTAGTTTTAGTTTCAACTATAATGCTTTTAATTGAAGAGTCCACTGCAAGAATGATGGATGTCATTTGGAATACATTTTGCAGGAGAAGCAATTGAAAGTTTGAAATGCTTAGCGCTCAAAGCTTAACTGTGATTTTCCGATCATTACTGGACAATGACTATCAGTGTTAATGCCATATAACTCTGTATGTACATTCTATATGTCTTAAGCTATGCATTGACAGTCTTGGTTCATTTTCCACAAGAAAGTGGACTCTTCAATTCCGAATGATGAAATATAGGCCTATATTAAGGCAATTAATGGCTATATGCATAAACAGAACCACTTTTTCCGTGTCAGGAGATATCGTAAACAATCGCCTGCTGGTCGCGTGGTGAAACCGGTGCTCTCGTTCTGCGGTTTCTATAAATAACTCGTAACCACAGGGAAGTCCAACCTGCGGGCGGGCCTTGCTGAGTGACCTTACGTTCTATTTACGTGTATCAGCTCATTTCCAATCAGCCCACGGGCTGCAAGTCTTCCTCTTGTCTTTAATTTTCTAGAGGAAAATAAAGTGGCCGTGTGCAGTATTACGAAAGCGAATAAGGCCGATGTCAGCTCCTCGCATCAGGATTCGAAGTAGGCCCTGTTCAGGCCTTACGAGATGTTTTGCAGAATAACCTTTTTGGAATATTTTGTAATTATTTTAACGCAATTTTCATATTCATTGTTAGGGATAAATGAACTGTTTATTATTTATGTATTCAATAAATATTGCAAAAATAAAAGCCATACCATTTCGTGAGAAATACTCGATCGCAAGCAAAATTTTCTTAAACAAGAAATTAATATCTTTGCTATAATTTAACGGTTTTTGGTGAAGCAGATATAACTTCTGAAATTTGCAAATACAGGGCGTATCAAAACTCCGGTAACACTTTCAGTATTTTATTACACAAAATCTACTAATGATAGCACTTTCAAACACACGTCAGTTTAAAGTCAAACTCTCAAAGTTCGGTTTACACCTTACAGAGATTCAATATGTGAACCACGAGTGACTCGGCAGATGTCCAAACGATAATCAAACTCTTCCCACACCCTTTTCAACATATCCTCTGTGACCGTGGCGGCAGCTTCTCGAATTCTGGTTTTTAGTTCCTCTAAATCACGTGGCAAAGGCGGTACAAACATACGGTCCTTTAGTTAACCCCATAGAAAAAAGTCACATGCAGTCATATCGGGTGACCTTGGTGGCCATGTCATGAAACATCTGTCCCTTACTCCAGCACGTCCTATCCAACGATCAGACATCTCCGTATTCAGGTAAGCACGAACTGCATTGTGGAGCCCCATCTTGCTGAAAGATGAAATCGTCATCGAGATCTTGTCTAAGTTGAGGCACCAACCATTGCTCCAACATGTCCAGATATGAATGTCCAGTCACAGTAGCCTCGATGAAGAAGAAAGGTCCGTACAGTTTTCGTTGTGACAACGCGCAGAAAACATTCACCTCTGGTGAATCACGCTCATGTTCAATGATTCTGTGAGGTTTCTGTGTACCCCAAACACGACAGTTGTGCTTGCTAATTTTCCCACTCGTATGGAATGTCGCTTCGTCGCTGAAAATTAAGCGGCTGAATAACTTTGAGAGTTTGACTTTAAACTGACGTGTGTTTGAAAGTGCTATCATTAGTAGTTTTTGTGTAATAAAATACTGAAAGTGTTACCGGACTTTTGATATGCCCTGTACAATAAAACAATGGGAATAATCAATAACATTATGAAGCCTTCCCTAGTACAGCGACACACAAGAACACGTTTACGTAGCTAGACCTGTACCACAGTCTACTATATACTGTCACGAAGCTTGGGATGATTTTTTGCATTTCTCACGATAGTTGCTAGCCGCTTGGAGCGCTGTGAGTACTATGAACAATAGACTGTGATCGTGTGTCATCGTGATCTAATACAGGCCGTAAGGCAGACCATGTGACTCGCTTAACCCGATCACGAAGGGCGGCGTTTCAACCATATAAATTAGTTGGAATGCATAAATTGCATTCCTACAAGAAAATGTAATTTTTCAGTAAGTTTTCATAACAGAAAAATTGTTCTATAATCCACAGTTTGAAAGATAGATAGATTAGGTTTGCAGTGAAAAGCTTCATTTTTCACAGGCATTTGTTTCCTTTATAAACATCACGGGATTTCGCATAAATATGTATAAGGACAGAAGTGAAACATCTTTTCGGAGGGGTGTCCTTAAACTTCTGATAGAACTGTGTCAAGTATGAACTGAGCTTGAAGCTTTTCACAATTTACATTTGAAATGATACATATGAATAGATACCCGAAATGAGCATATGCTCGTGCTTGGGTACAGTCCAGTAGTCTACATAAATTTTACAGAGATCAAAAATAATAGTAACAATAACAACAACAACAATAATAATAATAATAATAATAATAATAATAATAATAATAATAATAATAGAATATCCGTGATTGAGATGATGCAAAGATAGGAATACAAATTAATTCATTAATAATAATAATAATAATAATAATAGTAATAAAAATAAAATGTAATAAAACAAAAATATTTACAATAATAAAATAAATACAAAGACGGATAAAATAATAGTACATTATGCAACGAGCCTATAATGATAGTAATTAAGAAGCGAGTATGGATATTTATGAAACGAGCGCAAGCGAGTTTCATAATTTTCATACAAGCTTCCTAATTACCATTATAGGCGAGTTTCATACGACTTTTTATGCTCGACCATATTTCTAACTTGATATTATTAATTTTCTTTGTATCTGACCTTGGCCAATGTCTCGTATGTTGTAAGATGTGCGCAGACGCGAAAGTATTGATTTTTTCCGAGGAACAGATGTTCACATTGGCCGTGCTAGGCCATAAGAACCTACAGAGATAAGATTAAAATTAAATTAGACATTGAAAAACGAGATGACAAATTGAATTTATTTGAATATTATTTACAATTAACGCTAATTATTATAGTAACAGAACATAACCTTCTGCGACAGTATTGGATTTCCAGCCTCCGTGACTTTTCGCTAATTCTCTTTCGATTGCATATCCGAGAATAATCGATACTTGCTGTTTTATAACGGTACAAAGCTGACCTGTCATTGGCTGAACAGTTGTAACCTGAGTCGTCATTGGCTGAAAGACCTGACCTTTAATGAGTAGGTGTAATTTAATGACATGCATTAAAGGTCTGCTACCAGGTGTATAATTACTACATTTCGGCATGGTCGAGCATAAAATATAAAAACCTTAGCGAGAGTTAACACAATTTAAATAAGCATATAATAACCAGAAAAAAAAATGAACTCGAAAATCATCAGAAAAGTTCGTTGTATCGCAGACGACAGCAACCTCCGTATTGACATTGTGTTGTGCATTAATGGTAGTAGGGGGAGCTGAAAGTCTACATAACTGCCGTTCTCTTCGAATCTTCTCGTACAATCATGGGAAGTTAATGCTGAAAAACAAAATGTCTACGAGTCAAACTGTTCATTATTACCAGGATAAATACAAATAATACTGAAATATATTAATCAAGTTTCAGTTATAGATCTCCCCTTTTTGTGCAAGAGGTATCATATCAAAATATTTTATGAATGGCGGGAAAATATAAATTTCAAGAACTGTCTAGTGACAAGAGATAGTGACAAGTACAATCAAGTGTGTCTGTGGCGATGCTAATAAATCATTTATTGGAGATATACACTGTTATTAATTAAGAAAATTATCTATTTATATTTATTACAATGTTTTATCTTATAGGTTACATGCATCAGATAAATACAATAAATATTAGTAACATATAACGCTAGTAACACTTAAAATAATAATAAAATTTATCAAATAAATAATGTATTTAATTCGTAAATTTTAAGCCATCTCTTAGTATAGCTATTTATTGCTTCTAAAATAACATGTTTAATAGCTATTATATATATATATATATATATATATATATATATATGTATATTGTAACAGCGACGTGAGATTCGAACTCACGACCAGCGTCCCGCAAGAGAGAAGATCGCGCGGAGCACTTTGGGATGGCGCGCGGGCTTCACGGGGAAAGGGGAAAGGGGCCTATACGCGAGGGAGGCTGCGCGCGCAGCTGCTACTTAACGCAGTGAATGTGGAACGACCTTCCCGACTATTCCAGAAATCCGTCGAAGTGGAAGACTCGCGAATTTTCGAGGCTACGTCGCTGTGGTTATAAATTACGGTCGCGAAGGAACGACAGCAGAGTTTTCAGTTATTCAGTCAGTGAGTAAGCCAGAGCAAGCAAGCCAGACTTGTGTGCCGGAGTTCGACTCGAGTGTGCGTCCGCATCTGCGTCAGCATCCGATGGCCTGAGTTCGAGTGCAGTGGACCGCAGTTGGAGGGACTCGAGTTCGAGTACAGTGAACTGTCTCTGAAGGTCTGTGGTTCGAGATACCGTGAAAGTGACTGAGATAGAAGAACTGTGAACTGAGAACTGATAGTTCTGATTTGTAAATAGTTTTGTAAATATTAGTTAAGATTAACAGTTCATTGTTGTGCGTAATAGTCCAAGTAAATTGTCATTGTCGTCGGTGGAGTGCTATAACGAATACTGTGTTGAGTGAAGATCCAATTGTTGACGAGAGCGTTTAAGGTGAATTGTAGAAAGGAATTATTGTTGTGACGAATAAATTACATTGTTGTTACTAATAAAATTCACATATATATATATATATATATATATATATATATTTCTTCCTATAACCATTAGATATAAATATAGAGACATGGCTTGAGGCTTTATGAAACGATCCATTCTTTCATTAAGGTGCATTCTTGTACATAATTCATGTGAATTGTAACCTTGACCACAATTTTGTATGATAATTGTATTATTGTTTATTGGTTATAAAATATGTATTTTGATACCAACTATAACCCTAATATACCTCAGGGTGAAATAGGGTTTATTAAATTGGATGATAAAAAATTATCAAATATCATACAAACATTTTCACTTTATTTTTAAACTTAAGAATGTGTAAATTGCTTAGGTCTGGATTATTTTTCAATACTGAATTGTATAGCCTTGGTCCATAATTCCTACTGTGTCTTAATCCAGCTGTAGTGTGGCATTTAGGTTCTGCCAAAAGAGTTGGGACATTTCTTCTGGTGTTATGTAATTAAATTGAGAAGTGGGATTTAAATTATAAACTCTGGAAATACTGGAGCAGCAATGAACCGACGACCCATCAATCAGACTCAGTCCTAAAGGGGAGAGCAAAATTAGAATGTGTCTGCCTGTGGGCGAGTAAGAAGTGACGAATCAGCACGTGACCACTCTACGCCTTTCACTATGCGATCACTTTGTCAGATAATAATCAAAAACTCATATCACACATGGCTTTGAACTTGACCGCCTTGCCTGTCACTATCTGGGTTACTGTGAAAAGTATGTCAGATATCGTTCACAGTTTTCCATGGAAAACAAGTTCAGTTGCTCAAGGAGCCCTCTTACCTGGTAGGACTCTTCAGGGAGAATGCGGTTGTGAAACTTGAAAAAAAATCATAAAATAATAGGGCGCTAATCTGTAGAAGCATTGTCGTAGAACAACCATGGGGAAAAATGGCTCCGAAGGGCTACTACACTCAAAGCCGCCTTACCCCACTCCACCGACTCTCTCCTCCGCCTGGTGCTTCTCTAGACACGCTTCATTCAGTGGCGGATATGGCTTCGATCTCGGGGCGTCAGTTTCAGGAAGAGTGGGAGAAAGAATTTTTTGTTACTTACAAAAAGAAGAAAGTCTGGTGCTTAATATGTGGGTTTAAAATTGCCAGTGGCGTAGCATGAAATTTTGAGCAGGGGAAGCTAACTCAAGTTGTCTTTCATGCAATATGAGAAAACGTATTACAAAAATACAGTCTTAAAATAAATAGTAGTCAATTTCAAGTCAGCAGTCGAAGATTGGTTGGAACATCGTAAGTAACACCAATAAGGCATGACCTCAAATGATACGTAGTAAAATATGATTTCACGGTTTACACATCAAATAGACACGTATACGTATAACATTAGCTCACTCCCTGTCATACTTAGAGAAATCACAATATTAGTATCATTACGTAAGTATGCGTCTGTCTTTTGGTTGTGTCCTTCATTGACAGCAAGGAGTCGGTCATTTGTTTTTTAAATCACACTTTTGTTCGTAAGTCAGTTTTGATAATACAATTGTCCTAAAAAATTCAAGTAAATTAGTGTCAGGAACTATTATTTCGCTCATTATTTATTATATCAGCCACAATGCACACTAACACTTCAACTGAACACAACTGACGAAAAGGGATAACTCGGAAACTACTTATTTTAAATGTTAAAGCCAGCTTCTTTGCGAGCCTTGCGACTAGAGTAGCTTAGTTAGAAGGGATGGAAAATCTGCGGGGTGGATTACACAGAAGAAACCGGTCTGCTTGGAAGCTGGTGTGTGCAGGCTTCTTGTTTACTGCTGCATCACAAATCATCCTGAGCTGCCGCATCACAATATTTAACGCGTAAATATAAATTCTATTAAAATTAATAAATAATTTTCTCCATAAACTGCAGGTTTATTATGAAATTATTATTAACTGGGGAAGCTAAGCTTTTAGCTTACATTGACACTACGCCACTGAAAATTGCGCATATAAAACGCTTCAATATTAAACGCCACTTTGATCGGAAGCATAGGCTAAAGCTGACTTCGGTGATCTTACAAGTATTTATTTACAATTTTAAAAGCTATTTTCGTAATATTTGTGAAAAGATACAAAACAAGATATGTTTATGATATTTTCAGGATTTAGATACTTGTTATTTTATTAAGTAGTATCTGGAACTGAACTTATTATAAACTTTGAGTGCATATTACGTCTACTTAGATGCGTTCTTTTTCCAAGAAAGATTTTCAGAAGAACTGCAATGGACATGGAGATGTGTCTGTTCAATAATCCATTTGTATTTGATGTTACCAAGCATCAGAGCCACTTTAGAGATGCAAAAGAGCACGCCACTAAAGTGTTTAGGAAAAAAATTGAATACCTACCAGAGGAGCAATTCTCTAATCTGCGCACATTTGCAATGCGTATGATATCTATGTTGGTTCAACTCACTGTTGTGAGCTGGTTTTCTTTTCAAAATGAATATGACCAAAAGTATCTCCAGGTCTAGGATCACAGACATGCATTTAGTTTCAGTATTACGGTTGAGTTGTTCTATTTTAGAGCCAAATATATCCTTTTCAGTTAATAACAAGAAATTTCGAGGGCAATCAACAACAAAAAATTAAAACCAGCAGTATAGGCCTACAGTAGTAATTCGTTTCATTCATATCTCATATATTTTATTTAACATGTTTTCAAGTTAAATGACAGTGGAGGTTAGTTTTACTTTCTTTAGTATTTATAAAAAGAAACAGTTGATTTTGTTGATCATTATATTGTGTTTAATATGTTTTCAAGTTAAATGACAGTAGAGCTTAGTTTTACTTTCTTTAGTATTTATAAAAAGAAACAGTTGATTTTGTTGATCATTATATTGTGTTTAATATGTTTTCAAGTTAAATGACAGTAGAGCTTAGTTTTACTTTCTTTAGTATTTATAAAAAAAAGAGACAGTTGATTTTGTTGATCATTATATTGTGTTTAATATGTTTTCAAGTTAAATGACAGTGGAGCTTAGTTTTACTTTCTTTAGTATTTATAAAAAGAAACAGTTGATTTTGTTGATCATTATATTGTGTTTAATATGTTTTCAAGTTAAATGACAGTGGAGCTTAGTTTTACTTTCTTTAGTATTTATAAAAAGAAACAGTTGATTTTGTTGATCATTATATTGTGTTTAATATGTTTTCAAGTTAAATGACAGTGGAGCTTAGTTTTACTTTCTTTAGTATTTACAAAAAGAAACAGTTGATTTTGTTGATCATTATATTGTGTTTAATATGTTTTCAAGTTAAATGACAGTGGAGCTTAGTTTTACTTTCTTTAGTATTTATAAAAAGAAACAGTTGATTTTGTTGATCATTATATTGTGTTTAATATGTTTTCAAGTTAAATGACAGTGGAGCTTAGTTTTACTTTCTTTAGTATTTATAAAAAGAAACAGTTGATTTTGTTGATCATTATATTGTGTTTAATATGTTTTCAAGTTAAATGACAGTGGAGCTTAGTTTTACTTTCTTTAGTATTTATAAAAAGAAACAGTTGATTTTGTTGATCATTATATTGTGTTTAATATGTTTTCAAGTTAAATGACAGTGGAGCTTAGTTTTACTTTCTTTAATTTATAAAAAGAAACAGTTGATTTTGTTGATCATTATATTGTGTTTAATATGTTTTCAAGTTAAATGACAGTGGAGCTTAGTTTTACTTTCTTTAGTATTTATAAAAAGAAACAGTTGATTTTGTTGATCATTATATTGTGTTTAATATGTTTTCAAGTTAAATGACAGTGTAGCTTAGTTTTACTTTCTTTAGTATTTATAAAAAGAAACAGTTGATTTTGTTGATCATTATATTGTGTTTAATATGTTTTCAAGTTAAATGACAATGGAGCTTAGTTACTTTATTGGTTTTAAAAAGAAACAATGTATTACGTTGAGTATTGTATCTTTTAATATATTGTGCAGTTAAATGACAATGGAGCTTTGCTTTTTCTTTATTGTTTTTAAAAATAAATACTTTATTATGTCGATCACAAGGCAGTTCAAGAATTTCTTGTGCACGTGATAAAGGAGTAGTTATACAATTGAAAAATATATAATTTGCCTAATGACAGTAGGTGGCCGTCATAATTATTGTATGACTAGTGGCTTGTGCAGCAAATACTGCTGCAAACTAAGTTCGTTAGACGTGCAAATAAAAATTTTCCAGATTTATTTTCAATGAAGAATACTTGTCTTTTTGATAGTTATTTGCTTCCATAATAATGAAACATACTCCTCTGAATGGATTTTTAGGCCAAATACTTTTCTTGAACCTATCCAACTTCAGTTTTTGAGTTTCAACGCGAAAACGCAAGTATCAATGTCAGGACGATAGCAGTAGCTATTTCAGGTCATTGTGGATTGTAGGCAAAAGTTAAAAAAAATGTCAGGTTTGCTAAGCTTTCGAACAATAGCATTTTCGTGTAGAACTTGAAATGTAGAGCGTAAAATCATTTTATTCTACTAAGAGATCTTGCTGAAATGATCTGGAGACTATAAAATTTTCTAGGCCTCTTATTTTATCAGTAAGTAATACCTTTTGATCTTTCCTTAGGAACTGTAATTTTTGCGCTCTGTCGAGCCAATACTGAAGACAATGACACATATCAATATCTACACTACACCGCCATTAAGTATATGAAAAAGACCCAACCCCACTGGGGTAATAAGTATAAAAATATTTGATTTTTAATAACAATATTATTATCTTACTAAAGTTTTGTAGTTATATATAGCAGCCACTCAGTAAATTATAGAAATGAAGATCTAAATTAAGATATTCTCTACATTTACTTACATAACCACAAAACGTTTCACTTTCATGTCATCAATATAGCATCAATTTTATGTACAATTAATGAAAAATAGATGCATCATCATATTAACTATAATAATATTTAATTTCGAATAGTAATAATGTCATCAAACCACCTCAAGTTTCGTAGATTTGAATATCCAATACACAGCTGTACTCAGAAAATTATACACTGCAGAATCAGTTTTTAATAATTGAGCTCTAAATATGTCGGCAATCTGCAGGTCATGGCCTTCGTGTAATAGCCTATTGTTTATTGTAGTGTGTGTTTTGTTCTGAAATTCAATCAAGTCGGCCGTTATTGAATAAAATTAGTTCTCAAAACTAACAGATGGATTTTGGAAAATAGGAAAATTATGTAGGAAAATTGACATTTCACTGAAAACTACTACTTTTCCGAAAAACTTTAGGTTCCAATCTTCAAAATGAGGGGCCATTTATTAAAATCCGTTCAGCCGTTTTCCCGTAATTTCCATTACCAGTTCAAATTATATATATAGATAAGTGTACTTCCTGTAAACAAAATACTGTAAAGATTTTGAAACAAGAAATAAGAGCGGAGATATTACTGATGCGAAGGTGTGTCGAATCCGCCACTGCACTTGCCTTAGCACCCTCGCCTGTCAATCAAACGAATGTGGGGTGGGTAGGAACGTTCCCTCCCTACTTTGCTGATAGTCCCCATAGCTGTCGTAGAAGATACAATGTCTACTGGGACAGGAAAGATCTCTCGGACAGACACATTCTAGCTAGTACAACTCATAAGATTGGTTCAGAAAGTCACCAGATTTGTTAAAAGCCACATGTAACAACTTCAGTGATGTTACAAAGTTTAAAATATATACAGAGTGAACCATAAGTAACGCCATTAAATTTAAGAGGTTATTCTTTGAGACATTTCAAACAAAAATTTTTAATGCAATTTTGCTCGTTTTTGCTTCCTTTCCGAGATAAAAATTGTTTTATATGAAACTTTCATATCGTGTTTTAGGAAAGCCATTGGTGTAATTGCCAACATGCTCAGTCAATTTAATGGGAGAGGATGGTATTTTTATAAAACTTTTTTCCTATTTGTTATAAAATATTTATTTTTTGTATGTATAGAGCTCATAGCTGTATCAACTCAACCAAATATAAATATTTTGAAAAAATTATTTGGGGGTCCAAATTTGAAAAAAAAAATATATACCCAATGCAGGATTTTACTAAAACCCATATATCTAAACCATTTTTAAATATAGATTCAAACATGTTCTACAATCTGTCTGTAACAGAATTTTGATATTAGTCCTTACGTTTGTAAAATAAACAATTAAAATGTAATAACACGGTTTTTATTTCCAGTTTTTCAAACAAACAGGCATATTTTAAAATGAAATCCATTAACAAACTTCGGTTACACAGAAAAGTCTTTTTTCGGTCTAATAGTCTAAAGAATGTGTATTCTAAATATCATGCATGTCAAATCTTTAATAGTCCAGAAATTATATCCATTTTTGTCTGCAATCTCCATTCTAGTAACTTCAAAAATTTTTTAGCACCTTATTCTCTAAACAACGATAAAGGGGTGGTGTGATTTAAAAGTCCATAGCGCAAGAAGTAAAAACTGGCGTCTCAACATCTGATTTTTGGGCAGAAATAAGAGCCCATAAAATGTTATTTATTCAATGCATTCCCAGTGTCATATCAAAGTTTGTAAAATTTTAAAACATTGTTTTTTTAATTTAATTTACCGGAAACAAAACAATAAAAGGAGAAGTGATTTAAAATCCATTGCAGAGAAAGTGTAAAGAAAAATGACATGTCTCAACATCCGCTATCCAGGGCACAAATAAGTTACCGGAAACAACAAAATGTTATGAAGTTTAAAAATGCATTCCCACATCACAGAGTATTCTAAAGATTTTTTTTTTTTTAATTTACTCATTTTTCACCAAAAAATATCGTCCTCTCCCCTTAAGAGAACAGCGTAATATGATAATAAATGATTGAAAGAATTTTAGTTTTGTCCCTTAAATGTGCAGAAATTTGATCAGAACAAATGTAACTTTTCGTTCTGCAAAGGAATATTTCAATGTTACATTTGTTCAGATCTAATTTCTGCACATTTAAAGGACAAAACTAAAATTCTGTCAATCATTTAATATCATAATACACTGCTCTCTTAAATTGATTGCGCATGTTAGGAGTTCAATCAATGGCTTTCCCAAAACACGCTATGAAATGTTTCATGTAAAACAATTTTTATCTCGAAAAAGGTGTAAAAGGAAGCAAAATTGTATTAAACGTTTTTGTTTGAATTATCTCAAAGAATAACTCCCTGAAATTAATGGCATTAGTTACGGTTCATTCCTTATATGAATATTTCTCACTAAAACATAACAAGCACCATCTTTATCCTGACAGTCTTCAAATTTATTTACAATTCCGCCGGAAATGGTGAATGACTTATTGAAAATGTTTAATGAGGACCAAACTTCAATACACACATGGTGTGAAAAATATGATCTTATCTATCTATCTATCTATCTATCTATCTATCTATCTATCTATCTATCTATCTATCTATCTATCTATCTATCTATCTATCTATCTATCTATCTATCTATCTATCTATCTATCTATCTATCTATCTATCTATCTATCTATCTGTCTGTCTGTCTATCTGTCTGTCTGTCTGTCTGTCTGTCTGTCTGTCTGTCTGTCTATCTATCTGTCTATCTATCTGTATCTATCTGTCTATCTATCTGTCTATCTGTCTATCTGTATCTATCTGTCTGTCTGTATCTATCTATCTATCTATCTGTCTGTCTATCTATCTATCTATCTATCTATCTATCTATCTATCTATCTATCTATCTATCTATCTATCTATCTATCTATCTATCTATCTATCTATCTTCTATCTATCTATCTATCTATCTATCTATCTATCTATCTATCTATCTATCTATCTATCTATCTATCTATCTATCTATCTATCTATCTATCTATCTATCTATCTATCTATCTATCTATCTATCTATCTATCTATCTATCTATCTATCTATCTATCTATCTATCTATCTATCTATCTATCTATCTATCTATCTATCTATCGGTCTATCTATCTATCTATCTATCTATCTATCTATCTATCTGTCTATCTGTCTCTCTGTCTGTCTGTCTATCTGTCTATCTGTCTATCTGTCTATCTATCTATCTATCTATCTTATCTATCTATCTATCTATCTATCTATCTATCTATCTATCTATCTATCTATCTATCTATCTATCTATCTATCTATCTATCTATCTATCTATCTATCTATCTATCTATCTATCTATCTATCTATCTATCTATCTATCTATCTATCTATCTATCTATCTATCTATCTATCTATCTATCTATCTATCTATCTATCTATCTATCTATCTATCCTGGTGTAGTTAAGGCCATCAGGCCTTCTCTTCCACAACACCATCTTACATTAAACCCAGATAATTCCACTAGGATACAAAAGACTATTGTCTACATTCAAAGTACAATGTACACCATGAATTAACATAAATATTTCTATACCCTTATATCTCGATTGGTAAAATTCCCGTCTGCTTTGAACGAAACTTCAGTTGTAACAGCCAGGTTATAAATATTACAAAAATATTTTCAGTTTTCCACTTCCTAATTCATATAAACTCTCCCTTTCGCTCTAAAATGTGACTCTGATAATGCCCTTATTTGATTATAGCGATGTTCTATTACGTTATCTCATTCCATAATTAGACATAAAGCTACAACAAGTCTGTAATATATCCATTATATTTAGGCCTGTATGCACCATTCGGAAATATGGCCATATTTCACCGTGCTTCCAACATCTGTTGTGACTGCGACTTGAGAACCAGATTCATCTCGCTACTGTATCGAATCTCGTCCACCTTACCTGTCATGTCGGTTTCAGAATCTCTCAGCTCTGGCACCCAGTCTCAACAAAAACTGTCATTCTTATCCCTAAGCAGAAAACCTGCCGTTATTCTCAATCTTTAACCAAGTAGGCCTACACATTCGATCGAATCTGGAATCTTCGTTCTGCCGATATTACAACTTGTCGGATAGTATCGTCTTTCACAAAGCACAATTACCTAATTCAACAGGCATAGTGAATTATATTCGTACGTAAATATGAAACTGGTAAGCAGTATGAAGTTTGATTCATACTAGTTTACTGAATTGATATGCTGTTAATGAATTAAACAGTGGTTATATTTAAATGTCTAATTAATTTTATGTTATAAATTAGCCGTACCCGTGCGCTCCGCTGCACACGTTAGAAATAAATATAAAGTAATTACATAATTAAAATAGGACATTTGATCCAGGGAACATTCTTGTTTGATATAAGGGTAAATCGTTTATTATGTTACTTAATTTAAATTGTATTTGCATAATTAAAATGCGATCATTTTGATCCAGAGACCACTCATTTGGTCATAAAAATTATTTTAGGAAATACAGGAAACGAATGTACAGAATAGCCTATCAAGTTTTCTGTGCATAAGAAGCTATTTTAATCTTACCTGTCCTCGATTCACTCAGAAGTTACTGTAATAACATTATAGCATTATGTCCATATAGAGAAACTACACTTTCCAATGGTGAAATAATAATTAATTATACAAATCGGTTAATTTAGCTTCCGATATTACTTCATACAGACGCAGAAACATTATCTGTAGGCTATCTTTCATAGCTTTCGATTGTTGCTGTCCAAGGCCCCTTATAGACGAAGTCATTTGTTTTTTAATTCATTACACGGCCTTAGATGGCAGTTATTTTAATTTTAAAACTCATTTATCTCATTAAATATCAGTCCTATCAAAATATTTCAAGGAATAAAACTTATCGGAACTTATTTTTAAAGAAACGTTTGTTATGTAACATTTTTCACAAAAATCAATAATAAGCGAGATATTTCGATTTATTTAATTCAGGCCCCCTTATAACCCCCCTTTTAAATAATGTATTTTGAATGCCATATAGACTAAAATCTAAGTTACAACGAACTTAATTTGCATTCCAATTTTCATCGAAATCCGTTCAGCCATTATCGCGTGAAAAGGTAACAAACATATAGACGGACAGACAGACAGACATACAAACAAAAATTTCAAAAAAGCTATTTTCGGTTTCAGAGTGCTTAATTATATATGTTAGGACCAATTATTTTTGGAAAATCGAAAATTACCAGAAAAATTTCGGCTACAGATTTATTATTAGTATAGATGAAAAATTTCTAAGTAATTATCTTTACAATTCTAATATATTTAGACTACCTTAGATAAAGTAAATTTCAATAATAGTCGATAATTGCGTAGCTACGTAGGCCTATGTATTATTATTATTATTATTATTATTATTATTATTATTATTATTATTATTATTATGAGCTCTTCAAGATCCACACAGTGTCACCTATTAAAAAATCTGTAATTTGAAATATCGGTCAAAATGTTAGAAAAAGTGAATTTACATATTACGACAAATGAGAGAGGAACATAGGTTAAGGGTATTTGAGAATAAGGTGCTTACGAAAATATTTGGGGTTAAGAGGGATGAAGTTACAGGAGAATGGAGAAAGTTACACAACACAGAACTGCACGCATTGTATTCTTCACCTGACATAATTAGGAACATTAAATTCAGACGTTTGAGATGGGTAGGGCATGTAGCACGTATGGGCGAATCCAGAAATGCATATATATAGTGTTACTTGGGAGGCCGGAGGGAAAAAAGATATTTAGGGAGGCCGAGACGTAGATGGAAAGTTAATTTTAAAATGGATTTGAGGGAGGTGGGATATGATGATAGAGAATGGATTAATCTTGCTCAGGATAGGGACCGATGGCGGGCTTATGTGAGGGCGGCAATGAACCTCCGGGTTCCTTAGAAGCCAGTAAGTAAGTAATAATAAACTCTATTTGTGTCGCGATGATTTAATATTTTTCCCCTTTTGTCTTATATTTTGTGAATCTTGAAAATTAGAGAATTTGCTATGAATATCTGCGGATGATCTATGAGTATTTAAATACAGAATTTGCTGTCTTTGTCCCAGATATTCTGTGAACCTTCAAGACTGAATAAATTTTCATATTTGTCTTAGATTTTTAACGATAAAGATTTCAGAAATGTTCATGTTTGTGTCCAGATGATTTGTGAACCTTGAATTGGGAATTTTCTGTTTGTCCTCAGGTGATCTGTAAACCTTGAAGCTCTCACTAACGTCGGAAGTGAAAATCTGCGGTGTCCTTAGAGTTGCGACGCAGAAGCCCGTCACCTTCTGCGACGGCCTCGACGGTCAACGCACCAGACACTGAGTGAGTGGTTAGCCTATATAAAACATGTGAGGAGTTTACTGATTTCGATTGTTTGCAGTTGCGGTTTCATTGCGCCTAGTTGGTGAATACTAGTGAAATGCTTTCAGGACAAATGGGAGACTTCCACAAATATCTGCCCCAACACCAAATTTGTTCACTGTAATTTGTAGTTGGACTCACCGGGATTTGAAAATCTGGGCCTTTATACGTTGGGATAACAGAGTGAGGATTTGGACAACCTGTCGCCTTATTTGTCACACAAGCTCAGTTCGTTCCACTTCTTTACCATGCTAAATTCAGGTTCTAGTATACCAGTGGCTTGTGCAGCAAATGCTGCAAACTAAGTTCATTACACGTTCAAATAAACATTTTTCAGATTTATTTTCAATGAAGAATACCAGACATTTTGAAAGTTATTTGCTTCCATAATAATGAAACATACTCCCTCTGAATGGTTTTTTATGCCAAATATTTTTTCTTGAACCTATCCACCTTCAGTTTTGAGTTTTAACTCGAAAACCCAAGTAACAATGTTAGGACGATCAGTGGGTTTTTCATGTGGGAGTAAAGCAATAGCTATTTCAGGTCATTGTGGATTGTAGGTGAAAGTTAAAAAAATACCAGGTTTGCTATGCTTTCGAACAATAGACATAGCATCTTGGTATAGCTGCTGCATGTAGAGCTTGAAATGTAGAGGGTAAAATCATTTTATCCTGCTAAGAGATCTTGCTGAAATGATCGGGAGACTACAAAATTTTGTAGGCCTCTTATTTTATCAGTAATATCTTTTGGTCATTCCTTAGGAACTGCAATTTTTGCGCTCTCTCGAGCCAATACTGAAGAGAATGACGCATAAAAATATCTACACCACACCGCCATATATATATATATATATATATATATATATATATATATATATATATATATCTTATAGGCTATATTTATCCATGATACCGCTATTAAGTATGAAAAAGACCCAATTCCATTTGATTAATAACTATAAAAATATTTGGTTTTTAATAACAATATTATTATCTTACGTAAGTTTTGTAGTTACATATATAGGTTACTATATAGCCGCCATTCGGTATATTATAGAAATTAAGATTTAATTTAAGATATTCTCTACATCTAATTATATAACCCCAAAACTTTTCACTTTCATACCGTCAATATAGCATTAATATGTATAATTAATGAAAAATAATCACATCATGGCATTAACTATAACAATATTTAATTTATAATGGTAATAATGTCATCAAACCACCTCAAGTTTTTTAGATTTTAATATCCAATACACAGCTGTACTCAGAAAATTACACACCGCAGAATCAGACATGAAAATTATTTTAGTAAGTCTTGAAGTTTTTAATAACCAATTGAATTTGAGCTCTAATTAATATATCAGCAATCCTGCAGGTCATGGCCTTCGTATAATATTGTTTATTGTAGTGTGTGTGTTGTTTTATTTTGCTGAAATGCAATTAGTTCTCAAAACGAAAGATGGATTTTGGATAATAGGAAAATTATGTAGGAAAACTAACGCTTCACTGAAAGTTACTATTTTTCTGAAAATCCTTGGATGACAAGCTTCAAAATGACGGATCATTGATTAAAATTCGTTCAGCCGTTTTCCCGTAATTTCCATTACCAGTTCAAATTATCTATATAGATATTTCCTCTTTTACGAAGATGATAAATCTGGACTTTGAAAATATATGAAGAGACTACTGAGAAATATTTTAAATGTTTTGTACGTAGCTTAACACACAAAAACTTACATACAGAAACCATTAACAGTTTAATCAATCAATCATCTTAATGTATCCAGCTGTTTGCTGACAACATAAAGTCCACTATAATCCACTGTAGTCTATTCAGTTGTTGTTTTTCACGAGAAATGAGGGGTATTTTGATCGGTGTTCATTATAGATGCCTGTTGCTAGTAGCCAGAGTTGGAGTGTAGTCAATACTGCAGGGCTGTGTCTTCTGCAACTGGTACTGATGATTTTAATTTACTTCTTTTGTGGTTTATGGATGGACAGTATAGAAGAATGTGTTCCAGATCTTCATCATGATTATTACATCACAGACAAGTAGGATTATCAGAAATGTGAAATCGGTGTAGGTACAATTGAGTGACAATGTGACCTGTTCTGGCTCTTGTTAAAAATGTTTGAACATGTCTGGGCAAGTTTTTGTACATTTCCAGGTCATTTGGTTTCTTTCGTACAGACTGTATAATTTTTCCTTGTCAGAAGAGAACCAATTGTTGATCCAAAGGTTTGTAAAATGAGACTTTACTGAAGCAAAAGCACTGGATAGAGATATCACCTGAAGAGGTCTTGGTTGCAAATATGTTGCCTGTTTCTCGTTTCCAGGTATACCACAATGACTAGGTATCCATTGAAATGTTATTTCCTTTTGGAGTTCTTTTAGTTTACTTAGTTGTTTCTGAATTGGAATAATTCTATTTGCATATAGGTTTGGTACATATTTAATTATATTAAATGTAGCCCCCTCAGTTTAAGCAATGCAAACTTATATATTATTTTAATGTACCGAAGAACATATGATATTTCCATGCAGATATTCTGCGTCACCATACGATGAAAGAGTAATGGAACGGAGAAAATTCTCTCCGCGCCGGGATTTGAACCCGGGTTTTCAGTTCTACGTGCTGATGCTTTATCCACTAAGCCACACCGGATACCACCCCGGCATCGGACAGAATTGTCTCCGTCGGATCCCGGCCAACTAGTCACTCATAACGAGTGCACCTCAGCACATGTGTGGACTTCGGTCCTACATTCATACACATCTATGACGTAGTGCAGAAGGCGGCCACTAGAGGGAACCCAAGAGTTGGAACTTAATCAGAGACAATTCTGTCCGACGCCGAGGTGGTATCCGGTGTGGCTTAGTGGATAAAGCATCAGCACGTAGAGCTGAAAACCCGGAGAGAATTTTTCTCCGTTCCATTACTCTTTCATCGTAATGCAAATTTACCTTAATCTTGACTTGCGCAAATGAGAACTAATTTGAACGAGCCAAAATTAACCTAAAGGAACAGAAACTAATGTAGAGAATATAATACTAATCTAAGGGGACTAAAACTAAAACTAATCTGAAGAAATCAAAACTAACACCTGTTACGTTCCAAATCTCATAACCTTATTCCTTTGCTGTGGTCGTTGATTCCGAAGCTTAGATCTATTGTAAGGTTTCGTAACAAACTGTTTTTTACGGTGATGGGTTGTTAGCCATTCGCCCAACCCCCAAACTGGCGGACCACCCCTTATCGGCTGTCCATGACTGCTTATTCAATATATTCGCAGCTACCCTCAATATGTGGAGGCCGTATCCTCTATCCGCAACCCGAGGACGCGCCATGCCGTAGTATAGGGACCACAACACATGGAATTACAATTAATCTGAGAAAATTAAAATTATTTCAAGCTGATTGAAACTAATGCAAGCGAATTAATATTAATCTAAGTGAAATAAAATTAATCCAAGTAAATTAAATTTAACACAAGGAAATGAAAACAAATCCAGAAGAAGATTCACATCATGTTGTTGCCTGTAGGAGAGAGGGGATATGTACAACAACAAATTCCACAATTTGGGACATCTGGCCGAAATCTACGGCTGACCTCTAGGATCCAGAATACAAAGCAGAGGTTAAATGAAAAATACAATATGATTGTGCAGAGAATACGGAACAATGATAAATCTAAAAATAAAGTACAATTTGATTTCGGAGAAGCATGAGATGAAAATACATTGAAGAGTAATGAAATGAAGTGAAAAAAAAATTACATAGTATTATACAAGTAATTGCGTAAAATGGATAATGAATCTCTCAATACCATTAGACAAATTTTGTTAATGTCCTCATTAGAAAATTTAAGAGAAAGGAGAATGGTTTTGGTTAACTTAAATGAAGTTCCCCTAGCGCCAAAAAGAAGTCCTTTCACTTCCCATGTATTAATATTCATTTTGTATCTCTCACTGAAGTGAGGAATACATGGGTTGTAAATAGACTTCTTTTCATCGTTAACATTATTGGCTTGTTGATCATCCTTCTCAAAACGGACAGTGGGGTCAAGAATGAGGCTTCTTTGATTCTGGCGATCGATGGCTATAATGTCTCGTTGACCCATTCTCAGCCAAGCAGTGCACTTCTTCGTAAACCTCCCACTTTGCCTTCCGAAGAGTGGTTGCGTCGGATCCCGGCCAACTAGTCACTCATAACGGGTGCAGCTCAGCACATGTGTGGACTTCGGTCCTAGGTTCATAGACATCTATGACGTAGTGCAGAGGACGGCCACTAGAGGGAACCCAAGAGTTGGAACTTAAAACTGAGACGATTCTTCCGACGCCGGGGTGGAATCCGGTGTGGCTTAGTGGATAAAGCGTCAGCACGTAGAGCTGAAAACCCGGGTTCAAATCCCGGCGCCGGAGAGAATTTTTCTCCGTTCCATTACTCTTTCATCGTATGATGACGCAGAATATCTGCATGGAAATATCATATGTACTTCGGTACATTAAAATAATATATATACTACTGAGTAAAGCTTGAAATATACATAGACCCCTTCAGCTTAGGACCTATACATTCAGCGAAAGGAATTTAGATAAAAATAAATGAATATACAACTGTTTTTCTTTTTTTCTTTTTTCTTTTCTGCGGGCACTGACTCTCAGCTAATGAGAGAAAATCGTGAGTTTTGTTACAATAGATGATCGAACAGTTATTTTTTCTGTGTGTGTGTGTGTGTGTGTGTGTGTTTGTTTCTCCGAGCTCTCGCTGATGTGAGGGAGCAATTCGATCGTCCAGTTGAAAAGTGCGACAACTCAAAAATTGCCATTTTTTAGTTATTTATACTACTTAAAGCCCCTTTCGGAGCTCTTTCCGATTCAGTATTGAGATAAGTCATATTTACAACCAAAAAAAAAAACTAACTAAACTGGTTTAGAAATAATTATAACTATGGACTTTACTAATTCATTATTAGTACATTTCGAAATGTATTTATAATGAACTGGCAGATTGTGATAAACTCGTCCTGAATACTGACTCATTTCTAACAGTCTGTTCCTTTCTAAGTGATTTATTTGAAACTTTCAACTGAAGATATCTCAAAACTTGTTTTTTTCAGTTGTCGCACTTTTGAACCAGACGATCGAATTGTAGAGTGTCGCTAGCAGTAGTCTTTGGGTTTATTTAAGCATCAATTCATCTTTCCCTTCTTCCGTTCACTCATTCACTTATATAAGAAGTGATTACTCTGTTTTTGTTGCACTTGTGTAATTTTACAGTAAAAGGTTATAATAAATTATGAAGAATAAGACATGAACAAACCTAGAATGATAGCTGCAACATGCAACACAACCATAACGATTATAATGTAAAATAAGGCACTCATATATTTCTCGAAGGATTTCCTGAACTTTTCAGAGCAGGCTTCGTAATACCTACCAATCAAACATGGAGGATTGGCGCAGCAAGAATCGGGCAGAGTTCTGCGAAATTTCTTCCAGTCTTCTGCTTTCCTCACTCCACAGCATTGGAATTCCCTCTGCGTATCGTCCCACATTTTTACGTACCAGATGTTCTCAGGATCATGTATCCACTCGTAGTGTATGAAGGTGATCGAATTCTGGAATTTCTCGTAGTCCATATCTTTATCTTTCTCTTGGGGTTTTTTACCCACGTATTTGAACATCGAACGCAGGAGAAATTTCTCAGTGGTCGTGGTGAGCCGCACATCTACGTTTTGGAGCTCCACCATCGTCCCTATCTCGAGAGCTACAATCAGGATTAATATACCGAGTTGCACTAGTACAAAAAATTTGCAAGAATCTCCTAAGAATTTAGGTGGTTGAAACGTATTGCAGGTGAGAATGCACAAGATTCCACATACTAGAACTAGAGCTGTGACTGTCTTGATCTCGAGTTCGCCCGAAACATTCTTTCCCTCCAGATGAATTGCCACACATATGATGACAACCAATGCCAAGCCGAAAAGGAAAAATAAAATGTTAACGAATGTGAGAGTCCCAGACATATTGCACTTTACTGTAACAGACATGGTGGATGTTCTTTACAGTGTTATTCAAGCAGAGAAACACAAAATGCAACTTCCGAAATGTAACTGGATTTCACATTCTATACAAGAGTAAAACATCACGCTTCTGTTTGTATTGGTTTATACGTGAAGCTATGAAACGATGTGATAACTTTAACAATGGGAGTTTTAAAATAGATGAATAACTAGGTTTATTCATTTGTTTTTTGTACTCGAGTTCTCTTGTATTGAAACTGGCAAGGGAGAGGAAAACGTAGGTTACTTCGTTTGTCACTTGTTTCTGAGACTTTGACACATACGCAAACGTACATTTTTTAAAGTTCTAGTGGCTAGAGCTTCTGGCTGTAGTTCATGAGGTTCCGGGTTCGATTCCCGGTCAAGGCACAGGAATTTTTCCTTAAAGGGGATTATTCCTGTGTTCGTCCATGGTCTGGAATTTAGGTTAAGTTTAGATTTGAGACCTCTCCTGGCACCACATTATCATAATCATCCTATCACATCATCGGGGTAATGTAACTCCGCCTTCCAGGCGCCCCAACCTCAGAAGTGGGTTACAGCTAAGCCTCGACCAGGAGAGAAGACCAGAAATGTCGAAAAGACAACCTGGTGGCATTGGATTAAAAAAAAACGTTTTTAAGTGAAAAATTGATTTCATTACTCATTTTTGTTAATTTTCTTAATAAAATCTGAAACATATGGGCATTATGCCTGCACAGAAGAAGTTAAATGTTTGAAATTTAAGCATTCAGTAGTGAAATGGGTAATAACGTTGGGTTTGATGTAGGTTTAATCCCGTTAGAATGGTAGTTGAGCGTTTTTAAGAAAAATGTGTTTAAAAATTCGTGCTGGGCTTACTGACATGTACCACGACTATCTCCGCACCGAGTATGGGCGTCAGTTCCGGATCTGTGGTGAAACAACACATTGCTGAATTTCAGATGCTTACTGTAACAACACTATGAGCCGAAGCAGACAGCTAATTCTCTTAGTAGTTATGCCATGAACCAATTCAACTTGTGGTCCCACACCTGTGGAGTAACGGTCAGCGCGTCTGGTCGCGAAACCAGGTGGCCCGGGTTCGAATCCTGGTCGGGGCAAGTTACCTGGTTGAGGCTTTTTTCCGGGGTTTTCCCTCAACCCAATACGAGCAAATGCTGGGTAACTTTCGGTGCTGGACCCCGGACTCATTTTACCGGCATTATCAACTTCATATCATTCAGACGCTAAATAACCTAGATGTTGATAACCCAATAAAATAAAATTCAACTTGTGTAACCACGCCCAATGGCAGCTCCTCTCTTTACTACGGGCATGAGAACACCGGAATTTGCGTATAAAATTAGCCGTGATACGTGGCCTCACTCAGTAATATCTCGGCTAATCATAGTGATAATTTGTTGTGAATTGGGACTAATTTCGGATTGTTGCTTTATTTTAAAAGAAAATATATTGCATGCCATTCATTAATAACTTGTCTGATCAAATACCAATATGCCCATTTTTAAACCAAATTAAATTAAGCCTCAAAACCTACACAACTGTACTTTCATTCCCGAAACTGGACGACGTATTGTACATGCGCAGAATTTTTTTAAATAGTATTACGTATTTGGACTGAGATTAATAATAATACTTACTTACCTACTTACTTACTGGCTTTTAAGAAATCCGGAGGTTCATTGCCGCCCTCACATAAGCCCGCCATTGGTCCCTATCCTGAGCAAGGTTAATCCATTCTCTATCATCAATCCCACCTCCCTGAAATCCATTTTAATAATATCCTCCCATCTACGTCTCGACCTTCCTAAAGGTCTTTTTCCCTCCGGCCTCCTAACTAACACACTATATGCAACTCCATTATCATTACTAGTTGCGTGTAGGCTCTTTTTTCCAATAGTCGGTTTAAAAATATCCTCCCGCCCTACTTTACCATTGAAATCCCCCAATAAAATTTTCATGTGATATCTAGGTAACTGTTCAAAAGTCTGTTCCAATTCCTCATAGAAGCTATCCTTTGTATGGTCGTCTTTCTCTTCTGTAGGGGCATGAGCATTTATAAGTACGATATCGCACCATCTACCCTTAAGTACTGAATACGATAACCTATAACTGATAAATTCGACTTTTTTAGTGCTGATTTTATTGTTTTATGAATGAAGAATCCTGTTCCTAATTGGTGATTATCGTTTCCTTCCCCATAATACAACAAGTAATCTCCTATTTGTGTTATGGCGTTCCCATCTAACCTAACCTCCTGTACTCCCACAAAGACTATTCTATATCTAGGTAGTTCTAATAATATATATAATTTATTTCCAAGAAATAGTCTGCCCAGGCATCCTGGGTTGCCAAAAACACAGAATAACACACATATAAGAATAGTAACGATTACAGTAAGATAGATGAGTCAAATTGAAATGTGAACTAGGAGCTTAAATTTAAGAAATAATAAATTTGTACATATATTGTTAACAATCACACACTAACGGATAGAAAGAGGGGGGGATTATGATATTCCGTATAAATGATTTTTTCAGAATTGCCCCAGACCCCTTAATGGTTGAAGTAATTATTTTTGGAATGATGTCATGGATTGCAAATGTTTTGATAGTGTTTACAGTTGATCGTGGGATGGTGCCCCTCGCTCTGATCATTAAACCATGCACTTCCCAGGTGCCTTCCATCTGATATTTTTCTCGAAAATACGGAATAGTAGGCTCATAAATTTGTTGTTTCTCTCTGTTGACCTCGGATGGTTGGGTCTGGCTCATCTCAAATCTAACAGTTGGGTCCAGTATAAAACCTTTACTATTAGACTTGTCTAGAGCCACGATGTCCGCTCTTCTAATTCCGCCGCCTTCAGACGCAACGCAGTGCACTTCTTCATGGTCCTCGAAGGATCTTTTTCTAAGGGCTTGTGCTATTAGTAATAATAATAATAATAATAATAATAATAATAATAATTTACTTTCTTTCGATTATAAAGTTTATCTGCAAACTTCAAAAGGTTTCTTAATGGTCATGATTTATGAGTTGTTATTTGCAGTAGAGTCAAAGTCATTCTCTCTAATAACGTAATAATTAGTGAATATAATTATGTTGTTAATTTTTCATATGATATGTCACTGACTAATAATACTTACGCTGTAGTGTCAATTTTCCATTCATGAAGATCGACCTTTAAAAAGTAATTCATTTTACTGGTTTATAGAATTGTTTTACAAGTAAGTAAATTTCTATAGACCACAGTTATCGGCATTCCTTTGACGAGGGCAGTCTTTGAAATTTAAAAATTCCGGCTAAACTGTCAATCTGTGTGGCAGCGCGAAGGTAAATATGATGAATTCGCAACTAACATTTATACAGTTCTTACAATTCTATCCAGGAAGTCGTCAGCTTTCGAATGTACTGTTTTAGACGTCAGAAACGAAGTTATAATTATTGTTATTGATAGGAAAAATATGAAATTGCATGTCCCAAACTATGCCAGCTAGCACAAAGGGAACAAGGATTTTCACAACTAAAGCCAAAGAAAAATTATTAGAAAATTAAAACTATCCTAAGTAAATTAAAATTAAACCAAGCAAATTGAAACAAATGTAAGCACATTAAAATTACTCCAAGCAAACTAAAATTCATCGAAGCTAATTGAAACTATCCTAAGCGAATTACAACTAACCTAAAAAGCGAAATTAATCCAATGAATTGTCCACAAATATGGAGTAACTGTTAGCGCGTCTGACCGCAAAACCAAGCGGCCCGAGTTCGAATCCCGGTCGGAGTAAGTTACCTGGTTGAGGGTTTTTCCGGTTTTTTCCTCAACCCAATATGAGCAAATGCTGCGTAAGTATCGGTGCTGGAAACCGGACTCATTTCACAGACATTATGGCCTTCATTTCATTCAGACACTAAATAACCTAGATGTTGATACAGAGTCATATAATAACTAGGGAGCGGATTTTTATTTGCTAAAAAATTTAAATATATTTATTTTTGTGTGTTTAAAAGTACGAAAATATTTGATAAAAATAAAGAAATATTTTTTTTTTAAATATGACAAAAATACCTTACTTAGCTTGAAAAAAAAATGTTACTAGGTACTCACCAACCACACTAGAGTGCTAGTAGTTGGCCGAGAATTGCAGTGATCAACAAAGGTCATCTCCAAATTCTCCATCACAAATGCATGCCGATTATCTCTGAACAACAAGTTATACTGTGAAAACGATCTTTCCACATCACAGGACGTCAGACGTGCATATTTAAAGAGAGGAATGTCACAACACAAACACCGTCAATTTCACCTACAGGCACATCCTCCAATACTTGAGCAAATTTATACATTTTTTATATCCACTGTTTTTCCCAAACATAATCTGGAATTTGTCCCTTAGTACTTGTACTTCTGAACCTGGTAGCGAGTCTAGTGTAATTTCCACGGCACGCACCTCCCTGTTTCAGACAACAGGTTTTTGGATGTTTCGAGTTTTTTTATGGTGTCACACAAAAAGCTTAGATTTGCTAATGGGAAACCCAAATCTTTTTTTAAACAACCATCTTTCAGTATATTTTGAAGGATATCGATTGACCAAGCCCGATAACAGGGAATCACTACAACATATATTGCCTTACTTGATAGACATGAACCAGAGACGAGAGATTTGTTTAAACTAAATAATGTTCATACCCCAGCTCTTATCTGTTATGTTTCACAAACAAAACGTGGAATGAAATCATCTTCAGCAACAATAAACATTCCTAATTATGTGTTGCAAGATCTCTCCTCCTTGCCCATGTTAATTTATTCTCTAATAATAACACTGATATGCTGCCTAGCAGTTCTCAGAACTTGAGGCGATACTATTACGAAAATGGATCACGGATACACCACACAGCGCTTAGAAACTCGAAGCAACCAAGAATTCTTAAAAAGATAACGTACTTCTGAGTGATATAATTGATTTAGTTTTAAAATGTTTAAAAGTTCTTGTAAAAGAATTATTTAAGTAAAAAAAAAAAAACTCCAAGATTTATAGATTTCCTGAAAATATGTATCTACATAATTTTTTGTGAAAATATGTGTTTTTATGTGAAATAAAATTCGGGTTTAAAACTTGAAACTTCATGTTCGGAATTTTTAACTTTGTTAATTGTATTTTATCACACACAAAAAGAATATTTAATTACATAGAAATCCGATCCTTAATAATAACCCACTAAAAAATCCATCAATTTGAAAGTAAGTTAAGGAAATTGAAATTAATCTAAGTGAAATCAAATTAATCCAAGTTAATTAAAGTTAACATAAGGAAATTAAAACAAATCCAGAAGAAGATTCACATTATGTTTTTGCCTCTAAGAGAGAGGGGAAATGTACGTAATTTCTTTGTAAGTGTACCTTGATTTGAATGCACTCTAGTGACTAAAGCTTGAAATATACATAGTGCTCCTTCAGCTTAGGATCTATACATTCAGCGAAATGAAATTTAGATAAAAAATAAATGCATTAACAACTGTTTTTCTTTTTTTTTCTGCGTGCGCTGACTCCTAACTAATGAGAGAAAATCTTGAGTTATGTTACAACAGACGATCGAACATTTATTTGTTTTTGTGTGTGTGTGTGTTTTTCCGAGCTCTTGCTGATGTGAGGGAGCAATTCTAGAGTCTCGCTAACAGTAGTCTTTGGGTAGGTTTTATATCAAATTTCACTCATCTCTTTATTTAAGCATCAATTCACCTTTCCTTTCTTCCGTTCACTCATTCACTTATATAAGAAGTGATTACTCTGATTTTGTTGCACTTGTGCAATTTTACAGTAAAAGGCTACAATATGAAGAATAAGACATGAACAAACCTAGAATGAAAGCTGCAACCTGCAGCACAATCATAACGATTATAATGTAAAATAAGGCACTCATATATTTCTCGAAGGACTCCCTGAACTTCTCGGAGCAGGCTTCGTAATACCTTCCACTCAAACATGGAGGATTGGCGCAGCAAGAATCGGGCAGAGTTTCGCGAAATTTCTTCCAGTCTTCTGCTTTCTTCACTCCACAGCATTGGAATTTCCTCTGCGTCCAGTCCCACATTTGTACGTACCAGATGTTGTCAGGATAATGTATCCACTCGTAGTGTATGAAGGTGGTCGAATTCTGGAATTTCTCGTAGTCCATGTCTTTATCTTTCTCTTGGGGTTTTTTACCCACGTATTTGAACATCGAACGCAGGAGAAATTTGTCAGTGGTCGTGGTGAGTCGCACATCTACGTTTTGGAGCTCCACCATCGTCCCTATCTCGAGAGCTACAATCAGGATTAATATACCGAGTTGCACTAGTACAAAATATTTGCAAGAATCGGCCCAGAATTTAGGTGGTTGAAACGTATTGCAGGTGAGAGTGCACAAGATTCCACATACTAGAACTAGAGCTGTGACTGTCTTGATCTCGAGTTCGCCCGAGAGATTCTTTCCTTGCAGATGAATTGCCACACACATGATGACAACCAATGCCAAACCGAAAAGGAAGAATAAAATGTTAACAAATGTCAGAGTCCCAGACATATTGCACTTTACTGTAACAGACATGGTGGACGATCTTGACAATGTTATTCAAGCAGCGAAACACAAAATACAACTTCCGAAATATAACTGGATTTCACATTCTATTCAAGAGTAAAACATCACGCTTCTGTTTGCATTAGTTTATACGTGAAGCTATGAAACGATGTGATAACATTAACAATGGGAGTTTTAAAATAGATGAATAACTTGATTTATTCATTTGTTTTTTGTACTCGATTGGTCTTGTATTGAAACTGGCAAGGGAGAGGAAAACGTAGGTTACTTCGTTTGTCACTTGTTTCTGAGTCCTTGACACATACGCAAACGTACATTTTTTTAGTGAAAAATTAATTTCATTACTCATTTTTGCTATTTTGTTCAATAAAATCAGAAAAATACAGGCATTATTTCTGTACAGAAGAAGTGAAATCTTTGAAATTTAAGTATTCTTATCTTGTGTGGAAGGCGACAGATCAGATACACATATGTTTTGCTCACACGGTAAAAATAAGGCTTTATTTTCTGCGTTTATGACAAACGTTTAATGGAACGTACCAAAACAGGAACATGAAGTTATAAATAAAATAGTATGAAAAACTTCGATATACAGTTATTATTGCTAATTAATAATTATTCAATGTTTGATTTACCACATATATAATATGATAGGTCCATACATAGTGTTCCACCTATATACTGCGACAATGTAGAAACGTTTCGCAAAATATTATTGATATAGCAGTAGGTTAATAACAATATTAGTACAGAGATAACGTCACAGAAAATATAATAAAACGAATAATCATGCTGCACAACTGTTACAGACGCAAAGATTGATACACTAATTATTAGAGATTATTATTATTATTATTATTATTATTATTTATTATTACTAGAAAACTTGATACGCTTCTCGCATTATCGTGATTGTGTTCTCCGTTTATAATAATTACATTTACATCCAATAACATCTATCAGATGTGGCAAAAACAAAATCACTCCTATTTGGGGGGGGGGGGAATACAACATTTATATTACATTTTAAAGCACGTTTTGTAGTTGTACTATGGAGAGGTTAGTTAAGCACTGCAAAGGTTTGAAATGATAAACATCTATGATGTTACTACACAGTTCATCACTGTAACAAGAACGAATGTGTAACGCTCGGCCTATACCTTTCGAGGATTTATCGCTCGTGACAATTTTACCCATCATGCATGTTGCTCTACCTATCGGATTATGCTATTAACTACTTGGCGCTCGAGCGAAAACGTCCGATGCAGACGTCTGGTATACCCACAGGCCTATTTTTAAACCAAACTGAAATAAAACTTCAAAACCTACACAACTGTACTTTCATTCCCGAAACTGGACGTATTGTACATGCGCAGAATTTTTTTAATAGTATTACGTGTTTGGACTGAGATTAATAGTAATAATAATAATAATAATAATAATAATAATAATAATGGTAATAATAATAATACTCTAATTCATTTCGATTATAAAGATTATCAGCAAATTTCAAAGGGTTTATTATTCGTCATGGTTTATGAGTTGTTTATTTGCAGTAGAGTCAAAGTCATTCTCTCTAATAACGTAATAATTAGTGAATATAATTGTGTTGTTAATTTTTCATATGATATGTCACCGACTTTAATACTTACGCTGTAGTGTCAATTTTCCATTCATGAAGATCGACCTGTAAAAAGTAATTCATTTCACTGGTTTCAAGAATTGTGTTACAAGTAAGTAAGTTTCTATAGACCACAGGCGTCGACATTTCCTTGAGGAGGGCAGTCTTTGAAATTTTAAAATTCCGTCTAAACTGTAAGCTGTGTGGCAGCGCGAAGGTAAATATGATGAATTCGCAACTAACATTTATACAGTTCTTGCAATTCTATCCAGGAAGTCGTCAGCTTTTTTAAATGTACTGTTTTAGATGTCAGAAACCAAGTTATAATTATTATTATTGATAGGAGAAATATGCAATTTCATATCCAAAACTATGCCAGCTAGCAGAATGGCAACAAGGATTTTCACAAGTAAAGCGAAATAAAACTTATTAGAAAATTAAAACTATCGTAAGTAAATTAAATTTAAGGCAAGCAAACTAAAATTCATCGAAGCTAATTGAAATTATCCTAAGCAAATTACAACTAACCTAAAAAGCGAGACTAATCCAATGAATTGTCCACAAATATGGAGTAACTATTAGTAAGTCTGACCGCGAACCCAAGTGGCCCGAGTTCGAATCCCGATCGGAGTACCTGGTTGAGGGTTTTTCCGGTTTTTCCCTCAACCCAATATGAGAAAATGCTGGGTAACTATCGGGGCTGAACCCCGGACTCATTTCACCGGCATTATGAACATTTCATTCAGACACTAAATAACCTAAGATGTTGATACGGAGTCATATAATAACCCACTAAAATATCCAACAAATTGAATGTAAGCTAAGGAAATTAAAATTATTTCAAGCTGATTCAAATTAATGCAAGCGAATTAATATTAATCTAAGTGAAATAAAATTAATCCAAGTTAATTAAAGTTAACATAAGGAAATTAAAACAAATCCAGAAGAAGATTCACATTATGTTCTTGCCTCTAGGAGAGAGGGGAGGCGTACATCATTTCTTTGTAAGCATACCTTGATTTGAATGCACTCTAGTGAGTAAAGCCCCTTCAGCTTAGGATCTATACATTCAGCGAAAGGGAATTGGATAAAAAAAAATAAATGCATTCACAACTGTTTTCTTTCTTTTTTTTTTTTTCTTTCCTGCGGCCACTGACTCTCAGCTGAGAGAAAATCGTGAGTTATGTTATAACAGATGATCGAACAGGTGTGTGTGTGTGTGTGTGTGTGTGTGTGTGTTTTTCGAGCCCTCGCTGATGTGAGGGAGCAATTCTAGAGTCTCGCTAGCAGTAGTATTTGGGTAGGTTTTATATCAAATTTCACTCATCTCTTTATTTAAGCATCAATTCATCTTTCTCTTCTTCCGTTCATTCATTCACTTATATAAGAAGTGATTACTGGAAAGTTTTCTTTTCTCAATCGTACTATCAGGGACTGGAATGCTTTACCTGCAGACTTACTAAAGGCTTTACCAACAACCAAAAACGTATTTAAAAATAGGCTTAAGGACTTTACTAACAGACGGTAATTATACACAGTATTTAAAGGTGTAAATGATATGTTGTTATTGAAGTGTTGTATCAGTGAACAATTATGTTGTGTTAGTGAAGTGTGTTGTGTAAGTGAAACGTGTTCCTGTCAGGGAAGCTTTATAGTTTATAGTGGCAGTGTAAAGTATTTGAACAGTGAAATGTTTTTGAAGTGTTAGTGAAACCAGGATAGAATCAGTGAAATGTGTCGTAGTTCCAGTACAGTGAGTGAGTTGACAGCGAAATGAGTGTAATGTTGAAAGGTACTTGTGCAGATATGAACATATCATACTCGTGGGTTTTAGTTCGAACTTAGATTTAAGATAAAAATTAGATTTATTTTAAATGTTATTTTAAGTGATAGTGCTTCATTTAATTTAGGATATTCCTATTATTATTATTATTATTATTATTATTATTATTATTATTATTACTATTATTATTATAAATTATTGTTAGTATTAATTATTGGTATTATTATTAAGTGTATTTTTAATTAACAAGTTTATTATTGTAATTATTGAGTGTAATTAGTTACCACTGCCACCGGGTATATACCCATTGCAGTGTGAATAAATACATGCATACTCTGATTTTGTTGCACTTGTGTAATTTTACAGTAAAAGACTACAATAAATTATTAAGTATAAAACATGAACAAATCTGGAATGAAAGTTGCAACCTGCAGCACAACTATAACGATTATAATGTAAAATAAGGCACTCATAAATTTTTCGAAGTAGTTCTTCAACTTTTCGGAGCAGGCTTCATAATGCTCTTCAGTCAAACATGGAGGCTTGGCGCAGCAAGAATGGGGCAGAGTTTCGCGAAATTTCTTCCAGTCTTCTGCTTTCCTCACTCCACAGCATTGGAATTCCCTCTGCGTCCAGTCCCACATTTGTACGTACCAGATGTTGTCAGGATCATGTATCCACTCGTAGTGTATGAAGGTGGTCGAATTCTGGAATTTCCCGTAGTCCATGTGTTTATCTTTGTCTTGGGGTATTTTACCCACGTATTTGAACATCGAACGCAGGAGAAATTTGTCAGTGGTCGTGGTGAGCCGTACATCTGCGTTTTGGAGCTCCACCATCGTCCCTATCTCGAGAGCTACTAGTATAAAATATTTGCAAACATTTCCGCAGCACGTAATTGGTACACACACATTGCAATCGATAATGCACAAGATTCCACATATCAGGACTAGAGCTGTAACTGCCGAGATCTCGAGTTCGCACGAAAAATTCTTACCCTGCAGATGAATTGCCAAACATATAATGATGACAATTTACTTATAAAGCTAATATAATTTATATTTTGCATTATCTTTATGTTTCACAATGTGTAGGGTTGAAAAATCCTACTTTTATTTTCCATATTTTTCCATATTTTAGAGTTTAGTACATATTTTCGTTAATTTCCATATATTTTCCAATATAAAACAGTCCATATTATATTAGGTTTAACAATAAAACAAAACAAAATTCCATTAACTTTTAAAAATACATTTCAACAATAGAGATTTAAACACATGTGTAATTTTAACATCAGAGTTATTTGAAAATTAGCAGTCCTATCAACAATGGGAAAGTAAGTTACAAAACTGTATTAATTTAATTTAAAATTTTTAACAGACTTCATAAACAGCTCAACAGTTAAATGCCAGTCAGAGTACACATAGGTTCAGTTTTTTCATACTATTCGGTAAATATGCCAAAAGTACGTCATTCAGTCAATTTAAAATCAAAACTAACAAGTTACATTTCAGAATTTAAAGAAGATGGTTTATCAACTGACAATAAAATATTAACTTGTGTCAGTGTGCAGTATCATCTACACAAAAGTTCCTGGTGCAACAACACATTACAACTAGTAAACATCAGGCCAACAAACAACTAAATTCCAAGCAGAGACAATTGTTTTTAACACAAAAACAACATCAAAATCTGAGTTTAACATCGACCTGTGCCGTTCTCTCATCTCTGCTGATATTCCTCTCTACAAACTAAAGAATAAGGTCTTCAGGGAATTCCTTGAAAATATACTCAACATACAATCCCGGTTTGAGTCAACACTTAGGAAGACGTAGCTCCATCCATCTACGATGAGACAATACAGAAGATAAGAGATGAAATTAAAGATAGTTCAATTTGGGTTTCCATTGATGAGACTCCCGACAAAGAAGGTAGACTTGTTGGTAATGTAGTTAACAGTGAACAATATTCTGAACGAATTCTTTTACATTGTGATGTTCTAGAAAAGTGCAATAACAAAACTATAGTTAAAAACAGATGGGTATCCTGTGGCCAAAGGGTATTATGTACGATAATGTTTTATTCTTTATTCTTATATGGTCAAAGCTGGACAAGCATTATTGTTGTATATCCTAAATTGACTCATTTACTTGTGTGGCGCATGCATTTCAAACAGAAGTGGTCAGAGACAATTTCCCTAAAGTAGATTTGTTGATTTCATCAGTGAAAAAGTATTTCTCAAAGCTCCCAGTAGAGTTAACGTTTGAAAGAAATGTACCCTGAAATTCCATTGCCACCAAAGCCAATTTTAACTAGATGGGGTACATGGCTAGAAGCAGTTGAATATTATGCCGAACATATAGACTCTATTAACAATGTTCTCCTTGCATTGGACTCTGAAGAAATTGATACTGCGAAAACAGTTACCTGTGACATAAGTGTGAAGAATGACTTAGCTCACATTCAGCATACATTTTCATGCATCATAAAAACGCTCAAAAGTCTCCAAAATAGGCACCTTTCACTATCTGAAAGTTTTGAAATTATAAATAGTACTGTGGAACAACTGAATCGTGGTAGAGGTAAAGAGATGCAGTAAGACTAAGGTGGACACTGTATTTCAAAAACCCTGGATATGAAGAACTACAAAAGGTTGTTGCTGTGATGAGTGGTGAATCAACAGTGAAGATTAACTTGGACTTATCCCCAGCAGACATTGTGAAATTGAATTATGTACCAGTTACTTCTTGTGACGTCGAACGCTCTTTTAGTCAGTATAAATCTATCCTCAGAGACAATAGAAGAAGATTCACTTTTCAGCACTTGAAAGAAATGTTTGTAACCTATTGTTATGGTAACAGACAATAAAAATTGTGTTTTGTTGAAACTACATTGGAAGATAAGGTACGTCCATTATATTTTTTGTTTAGTTTGATTAAAATGTACCAATATTTAACGTACATAGTCATTTTTTTATAATTTTAAGTCCATATTTAATTCCATATTTTGTAAAAATCCATATTTAATTCCATATTTTGGTAAAAATTATATATTTACATATTTCATATATTTTTAGTCCATATAAATCCGTTCCCTGATGATAACCAATGCCAAGCCGAAAACGAACAATAAAAAGTTAATTATTGCTGATATGAATCTGAGAATCCCATACGTATACCAGTGCACTCCAATAAACATGATGAATGATCTTGACAATTTGATTCAAGCAGCGAAACACAAAATACAACTTCCGAAATGTAACTGGATTTCACATTCAATACAAAAGCAAAACATCACGCTTCTTTTCGCATTAGTTTATACTTGGTGCTATGAAACGTTCATTAAAATGGGTGTTTTAAACAGATGAATTTTATTCATTTGTTTTTTTATTTTCTCTTGTATTGAAACTGGCAATGGAGAGGAAAACGTAGGTTACTTCGTTTGTCACTTGTTTCTGAGTCCTTGACACATACGCAAACCACAGTCCAGTATATACAGTCACGAAGCTTGAGTTGATGAGACTCGGAAGAATAGACTGTGCCGATCCTGTTTCACGTTATAATTATGTGATGAGGCGATAGCAGCGATCCTAGTGCTTAGGAACTACGCGTCTATGGATGCATATTCCCAACGTATTGACCTTCGTGACTTTGTGTACTAGACTGTGCTCAAACGTACAGTTTTTGAAGTGAGAAATATATTTTACTAGTGGCTTGTGCAGCAAATGCTGCAAACTAAATTCATTAGACGTTCAAATAAACATTTTTATCATTTATTTTCTATCGAGAATAGACCTACCAGACATTTTGAAAGTTATTTGCTTCCATAATAATGAAACATACTCCCTCTGTATGGGTTTTTTTATGCCAAATACTTTTTATTGGAACTATCCACCTTCAGTTTTTGAGTTTCGACGGGAAAACGCAAGTAACAATGCCAGGACGATCAGTGGGGTTTTCATGTGGGAGTAAAGCATTGGCTATTTCAGATCATTGTGGATTATAGGTGAAAGTTAAAAAAATGTCAGGTTTGCTATGCTTTCAAACAATAGACATAGCATCTTGGTATAGCTGCTGCATGTAGAGCTTGAAATGTAGAAGGTAAAATTATTTTATCCTGCTAAGAGATCTTGATGAAATGATCGGGAGACTACATAATTTCGTATGCTTCTTATTTTATCAGTAAGTAATACCTTTTGGTCTTTCCTTAGGAATTGTAATTTTTGAGCTCTCTCGAGCCAATACTGAAGAGAATGACGTATATAAATATCTACACCATACCGCCATTAAGTATATGAAAAAGACCCAACCCCACTTGATTAATAATTATAAAAATGTTTGATTTTTAATAATAATATTATCTTACATAAGTTTTATAGTTATACTATAGGAGCTACCACTCAGTAAATTATATAAATGAAGATCTAATTTAAGATATTCTCTACATGTACTTACATAACTCCAAAACGTTTCACTTTCATATCATATATAACATTAATATGTATGGGCCTAATTAATTAATGAAAAATAGTCACATCATGGTATTAACTATAATAATTGGTAATAATGTCATCAAACCACCTCAAGTTTTGTGGCTGTACTCACAAAATTACACACTGCAGAATGAGACCTATAAATTATTTTGTGGGAGATCGTGCGTATTTGCTTGTTTTCCGCACAGAACCAATACGCGGTAAGTGTGAAATACCACATTCAGTATTCCCAACGTAACACACATAACAATTTCCCTCTTCTTACCGCTTAAGTCAGGGAAGCGCCATATTCATTTTACTGCTTTAGGCTTTTAACATATTATTTTTAGAGACGTTCAATATAGTAATAATTATAAATTGAAACTTACCACTGCAATTTCACCTAAATTGTACTGTTAATTATTGTTTTTAAATGTTTGCAAAAATTAAGTAAACTCTACAACTCCACTAAAGTTACTGCATTCGTGATGCAAGCAACATTAAGGAAGCCGTGAAAAAATCAACAAGATTCCAGATGCCGATATTATTACTGCAATATGTTATATAAATAATATTGTTAAAATATTAAAATGAAAAATAAATCATTACATAACCTTACCGTTTGTTTTAAGTTCGCATTTATAGACTGGGGGAAAAAGACAGATATATATCACGGCCTGCTGCAATATAGTAAACACAGAAAACATTTTATAGCAAAATTTTGAAGATAGATATTTTAGTTTTTAAAAGTTGCCGTCATTGAACAGAAACCAAGATGGAGATTTCATTGCAACTAATTAGAAATTCCTGTTTCAGGTATGTAATAAACGATCTTCGCACAAAATAATGTACGATACACGAGCGGTATGTTTGTTTTGATGTTCTCGAAAATTAAAAAAGCTCAACTACGTTTCGCTTTTTCAATCTTTTCCTCGAACATGAACACATCAACATACCGCTCTTGTAACGCATATTACTATTTAGTAAGTCTTGAAGTTTATAATAACCAATTGGCCTTCGTGTAATAGCCTATTGTGTATTGTAGTGTGTGTTTTGTTTTATTCTGAAATCACGAAAGGAAAAGCGATGCGAGCATCAAGTCGGCCGAGAATGAAATGCAATAAAATTAATTCTCAAAACTGACGAAAGATGGATTTTGGAAAATAGGAAAATTATGTAGGAAAACTAACGCTTCACTGAAAGTTACTATTTTTCTGAAAATCCTTGGATCTCAAGCTTCAAAATGATGGGACATTCATTAAAATCCGTTCAGCCGTTTTCCCGTAATTTCCATTACCAGTTCAAATTATATATATAGATTACTCATATTTGCTATTTTTTAAATAATATCTGAAAATACAGACATTATTTCTGTGCAGAATAAGTGCAATCTTTGAAATTTAAGCATTCAGTAGTCAAAGGAGAAGTAACTGTTCGGTCTGATGTCAATATAATCCTGTTGGAATGATAGTTTAGCTTTTTTTTTTAAGATGTGAGGGAGCAATTCTAGAGTCTCGCTAGCAGTAGTCTTTGGGTATGTTTTATATCAGATTTCACTCATCTCTTAATTTAAGCATCATTTCACCTTTCCGTTCATCCGTTCACTCATTAACTTATATAAAAAGTGATTACACTGTTTTTGTCATATTTGTGTAATTATTTTACACTAAATTATTAAGTAAAAAACATGATCAAAGCTAGAATGAAAGCTGCAACCTGTAGCACAATCATTACAATTATAATGTAAAATAAGGCACTCATAAATTTTTCGAAAAAGTTCTTCAACTTTTCGGAGCAGGCTTCATAATGCTCTTCAGTCAAACATGGAGGCTTGGCGCAGCAAGAATCGGGCAGAGTTTCGCGAAATTTCTTCCAGTCTTCTGCTTTCCTCACTCCACAGCATTTGAATTCCCTCTGCGTCCAGTCCCACATTTGTACGTACCAGATGTTGTCAGGATCATGTATCCACTCGTAGTGTAAGAAGGTGGTCGAATTCTGGAATTTCTCGTAGTCCATGTCTTTATCTTTCTCTTGGTGTTTTCTACCCACGTATTTGAACATCGAACGCAGGAGAAATTTCTCAGTGGTCGTGATGAGCTGGTCATGTACATTTATGAGCTCCACCATCGTCCCTGCCTCGAGAGCTACAGTCAGAATTAATATACCGAGATACACTGGCATAAAACATTTGGAACAAACGCCTGGGCAGCAGACAATCAGTTGAAACGAAATGCAGGCTGCAATGCACAAGCTTCCACATGATAGAACTAGAGCTGTGACTGTCTTCATCTCGAGTTCGTCCGAGACATTCTTACCCTCCACATAAATTGCCACACACATAATGATAACCACTGCCACGCCGAAAACAAAGAATAAACTGTTAAGTATTGCCAGTATGAATCTGACAATCCCTGACGTAACGCACTTCACTCCAAAAGACATGATGGATGATCTCGACAATGTGAATCAAGCAGCGAAACACAAAATACAGCTTCCGAAATGTAACCTGATATTCACATTCAATACAAGAGTAACAAATCACGCTTCTGTTCGCATTAGTTTATACGTGGAGCTATGAAACGATGTGATAACGTTAACAATGCCAGTTTGAAAATAAATGAATAACTTGATTTATTCATTTGTTTTTTGTAGGCCTACTCGATTTCTCTTGTATTGAAACTGGCAAGGCAGAGGAAAACGTAGGTTACTTCGTTTGTCACTTGTTTCTGAGTCCTTGACACTAAATCAAATGTACAATTTCTATTTATTTATTTATTCTTTTGCTTATTTATTTATTTATTTATTTTTATTAATAAATAAGTAAATGAATAAATATATAAATAAATAGATTATTTATTTCTTTATTTTTATTAAGAACTAGTTCGATTAATTAAAATGTGTCTCAGTGAAACTTACAGCAGAGTTCGTATAGGTCAGTTTCTGTCAGATGCGTTTCCAATTCACTGTGGGCTAAAGCAAGGAGATGCACTATCATCTTTACTTTTTAACTTTGCTCTAGAGTATGCCATTAGGAAAGTTCAGGATAACAGAGAGGGTTTGGAATTGAACGGGTTACATCAGCTGCTTGTCTATGCGGATGACGTGAATATGTTAGGAGAAAATCCACAAACGATTAGGGAAAACACGAGAATTTTACTGGAAGCAACTAAAGAGATAGGTTTGGAAGTAAATCCCGAAAAGACTAAGTATATGATTATGTCTCGTGAGGAGAATATTGTACGAAATGGAAATATAAAAATTGGAAATTTATCTTTTGAAGAGGTGGAGAAGTTCAAATATCTTGGAGCAACAGTAACAAATATAAATGACACTCGGGAGGAAATTAAACACTGAATAAATATGGGGAATGCCTGTTATTATTCGGTTGAGAAGCTTTTATCATCTAGTCTGCTGTCAAAAATCTGAAAGTTAGAATTTATAAAACAGTTATATTACCGGTTGTTCTTTATGGTTGTGAAACTTGGACTCTCACTTTGAGAGAGGAACATAGGTTAAGGGTGTTTGAGAATAAGGTGCTTAGGAAAATATTTGGGGCTAAGAGGGATGAAGTTACAGGAGAATGGAGAAAGTTACACAACACAGAACTGCACGCATTGTATTCTTCACCTGACATAATTAGGAATATTAAATCCAGACGTTTTAGATGGGCAGGGCATGTAGCATGTATGGGCGAATCCTGAAATGCATATAAAGTGTTAGTTGGGAGGCCGGAGGGAAAAAGACCTTTAGGGAAGCCGAGACGTAGATGGGAAGATAATATTAAAATGGATTTGAGGATGTGGGATATGATGATAGAGAGGATTAATCTATCTCAGGATAGGGACCGATGGCGGGCTTATGTGAGGGCGGCAATGAACCTCCGGGTTCCTTAAAAGCCAGTAAGTAAGTATTTTTATTAAGTGAACTTAATTGTACATAAATAAATACATTATAGTTGTGAATAACAAGAAAAAAAAAAAAAATAACTTGACACTTGTTGAAGGGTATTGCCTATTGGCAATCCGTAAAGTACCCTGTAGCCTCATACCACTATACCCTTTTCTTTTTAGTCTTCTATGTGCTGGAACGTGCGATGGATTAGTGACAATTACTCGAAGTAGCAGATTCATCTGGTTTAGAAAGGAGTTATACAGCCTGGTGTAGCTCTGTCTGAGGACCTCCATCACCTCAGGAATACAGAGATCATCGAGTAGGTTTTGTTGCTAGTATAACAAGGTGCACCAGAAATCAGCCTCAAATAGAGAATTTTGCATGACCTGTATTCTTCGTATTTGAGGTGCAGAAGCAGATCCCCAAATTGACATCCATATTGCCACACAGGGCGCACAACTGAAATATAGATATCTCTTACAGCGTAGAGGTAATGGAGACTTGTCTTTAAGGGGAGAGGACGGTATTTTTTTTTAACTTTTTTCCTATTTAGTGTAAAATATTAATTTTTCGTATGTGGAGAGCTCATAGCTGTAGCAACTCAACCAGATATAAATATTTTGAAAAAAAAAAATTATTTGGCGGCCCAAACTTGAAAAAAATATATATACCTAATGCAGGATTGTACTAAAACCGATATATCTAAACCGTTTTTAAAGATAGATTCAAACAGTTTTTGCAATGTATTTGCAAAAGCAAGTTCTACAAACTGTATGAAACAGAATTTTGATATTAGTCCCTAAATTTGTAAAATAAATAATTAAAATTTAATAACAATTTTCTGACTTCCTTTCTTGCAAACAAACGGACGTATTTTAAAAATGAAATCAACTAACAAAATTCTGTTACAGAGAAAAGTTTCCTAATAGTCTAAAGAATGTGTGTTCTAAATTTCATGCATGTATCTTTAATAGTTCAGAAATTATATCCATTTTTGTCTGGCAATGTAGCAAAAAAATGAAGTTACTGCAAACCGATAAAAGCGGGCGTGTGATTTAAAAATCCATAGCGCAGGAAGTTTAAAAATGACGTCTCAACATCCGATAAGGGCACAAATACCCACAAAATGTTATGCTATGCATTCCACACATATCACAGAGAATTTTAAAGAATTTTTCTTTAATTCGCTCATTTTTCACCAAAAATACCATCCTCTCCCCTTAATATGTTTTAGCAGGTAGATTTTGTGTCTAATTTTTTTTAACAATAGCTGATATGTGATTATGCCAAGTAAGTTTGCTATCTAAGATTAATCCAAGATATCTGACAGATTGACCCTTTCGTACTACTGAACCACATAATGTTACTGAAAAATTTACAGTGTTCCTCTTATAAATAAATTTGACTAAATGTGATTTTTGGGGATTCATAATTACTCGCCATTCCTTACACCATGTAGTCCTTTGCAAGAAATAAATAACAGGCTATGTACCAGAGTGCAGCATTGGAGTTAAATCGCTCGCTTGAACTCGGTCGAGTGGCGCACCCTCGAGTGAGATACGATCGGTCGTGATACGCTCGTAATAAATAGGAGCACAGTACAAGGTCATCTCACCGACATGTCTTATCTTGTATGGAAGGCGACAGATAAGATACACATATGTTTTGCTCACACGGTAAAAATAAGGCTTTATTTTCTGCGTTTATGACAAACGTTTAATGGAACGTACCAAAACAGGAACATGAAGTTATAAATAAAATAGTATGAAAAACTTCGATATGCAGTTATTATTGCTAATTATTCAATATTTGATTTACCACTTCTATAATATGCTAGGTCCATGCATAGTGTTCCGTCTATATACTGCGACAATGTAGAAACGTTTTACAAAATATTACTGATATAGCAGTAGATTAATAACAATATTAGTACAGAGATAACGTCACAGAAAATATAATAAAACGAATAATCATGCTGCACAACTGTTACAGACGCAAAGATTGATACACTAATTATTAGAGATTATTATTATTATTATTATTATTATTATTATTATTATTATTATTATTATTAGAAAACTTGATACAGTTCTTGCATTATCGTGATTGTGTTCTCCGTTTATAATAATTACATTTACATCCAATAACATCTATCAGATGTGGCAAAAACAAAATCACTCCTGTGTGGGAAAAAAAACAATTTACCTACAAAATTTATATTACATTTTAAAGAAAGTTTTGTAGTTGTACTATGGAGAGGTTAGTTAAACACTGCAAAGTTTTGAAATGATAAACATCTATGATGTTACTACACAGTTCATCACTGTAACAAGAATGAATGTCTAACGCTCGGCTTATACCGTTCGAGGATTTATCGCTCGTGACAATTTTACCCATCGTGCATGTGCGCTACCTATCGGATTATGCTATGAACTACTTGGCGCTCGAGCGAAAACGTCCGATGCAGACCTCTGCTATGTAGATACTTTACAATCTCACGTATATCATTTTGAAAAAGAAATACTTGAGGCAATTACCAACTACATAAAACCGCCAGTTCCTCTGCCGAATCCTGTACTACCTGGACGGAAAACACGTATTTGATATGTAGAGATGTATTTCGTATTCTCTGTTCCAAATTGCGCTTTCTGTCATCCAAAACACGCCGATGCCGTTACTGTAGCATGTTTACTTGTATCATGGCGGTGGGCTCCGTCGCGTGACGTAATTAAAAGGGTCGTAAACGCTCTTCACCTGCACTGTCGCGCACATCTGGGTCATTATCGCCCAGCCTTTCACTGCTAGATGAGCCTGTTTACGCCACTTCCGCGGTTAACATGGCAACCGCCGGCTTTCATTTGTTCCAGCTTATCGTCTTCCTCCGTAGTTTTAAAGCTTAATTAAGTATGGACGGACTTTATAGCGCAATGGAACAGCTGGAAGTCACCTTGTCTCTTCTTTACGAAATGCAACGCCACACTTTCTATCTTTGCCAAATGTCCCGATCTGGTGGAAACATGTCCCGTTTATTTTCAACTATCCTACATCCCGTTTTATATAAAAACTAGTGGCTTGCAGCAAATGCTGCAAACTAAGTTCATTAGAAGTTAAAATAAAAATGTTTCAGATTTATTTTCGATGAAGAATAGGCCTACCAGTCATTTTAATAGTAATATGCGTTACAAGAGCGGTATGTTGAAGTTTTCATGTTCGAGGAAAAGTTTGAAAAAGGGAAACGTAGTTGAGCTTTTTTAATTTCCGAGAATTGAAAGAAAACATACCGCTCGTGTATCGTACATTATTTTATTCGAAGATCGTTTATTACATACAGTACCTGAAAGAGGAATTTCTAATTAGTTGCAATGAAATCTCCATCTTGGTTTCTGTTCAATGACGGCAAATTTGCAAAACAAAAATATCTATCTTCAACATTGTTGCTTTAAAATGTTTTCTGTGTTTACTATACTCCAGCAGGCCGTGATATACGTCTGTCTTTTTTACCCCAGTCTATGATGAGTCTGGAATCTTGTTGATTTTTTCACGGCTTCCTTAATGTTACTTGCATCACGAATGCAGTAACTTTAGTGTAGTTGTAGAGTTTACTTAATTTTTGTAATTATTTAAAAACAATAATTAACAGTGAAATTTAGGTGAAATTGCAGTGGTAAGTTTCCAATTTATAATTATTACTATATTGAACGTCTCTAAAAATAATATGTTAAAAGCCTAAAGCAGTAAAATCAATATGTCACTTAAGCGGTAAGAAGAGGGAAATTGTTATGTGTGTTAGGTTGGGAATACTGAATGTGGAATTTTAGACTTTCCGCGGATTGGTTTTGTGCGGAAACCAAGCAAATACGCACGATCTCGCACAAAAGTTATTTGCTTCCATAATAATGAAACATACTCTCTCTGAATGGTTTTTTTATGCCAAATACTTTTTCTTGAACCTATCCATCTTCAGTTTTTAGTTTAAAAGCGAAAACGCAAGTAACAATGTCAGGAAGATCAGTGGATTTTTCATGTGGGAATAAAACAATAGCTATTTCAGGTCATTGTGGAATGTAGGTGAGAGTTAAGAAAATGTCAGATTTGCTATGCTTTCGAACAATAGACATAGCGTCTTGGTATAGCTGCTGCATGTTTCGTGAACTACCTTGAAATGTATAATCATTTTATCCTGCTAAGAGATCTTGCTGATCGGGAGACTACAAAATCTTGTAAGCCTGTTGGTCTTTCCTTAGGAACTGTAATTTTTGCTCTCTCTCCAGACAACATAAGCATCCACGTATATAAATCACACATATAAATATCTACACCACACCGCCATTAAATATATGAAAAAGACCCACACCAATTGATTAATAAGTATAAAAATCTCATTTTTAATAACAATAATTTTAAGTTACGTAAGTTTTGTAGTTTTCAGTAACATATACTGTATATATTATACAGCCGTCACTCAGTAAATTATAGACATGAAGATCTAATCTAAGATATTCTCTCCGTCTGCTTATATAACTCCAAATGGTTTGAATTTCATATCATCAATATGCTTTATCATTTATATGTATATCAGTGACAAATACTCATATCATGGCATTAACTATAATGATATTTCACTTTTAATGGTGATATTGTCATCAAACCATCTCAAGTTTCGTAGTTTTTAATATCCAATACACAGCTGTACTCAGAAAATTACACACCACAGAATCAGACCTGTAAATTATTTAGTAAATCTTGAAAGTTTTTAGTAACCAATTATAGAGACGTTATAAAAAAATTACACAAATGAAGATCGACATATTGTTGTCATTATGATGTCACAGAATTTGCTCTGATTTGCTCTAAATATGTCAGTAATTCTGCAGGTCATGGTCTTCGTGTAATATTACTTATTGTAGTGTGTGTGTTTTGTTTTATTCTGAAAAGGCATTAGATCTCAAAAGTGACGATAGATGGATTTTGGAAAATAGGAAAATTGTGTAGGAAAATTCAGATTTAACTGAAAACTACTATTTTTCTGAAAATCTTTGGGTTTCAACCTTCAAAATGAGGGGTCATTCATTAAAATCCTTTCAGCCGTTTTCCCGTAATTTCCATTACCAGTTCAAATTATTTATATTTATATAGATTAAATGCACGGCCTTCTATATTTTTACTAATTCCTGACTAGTACAGGTGTCGGGTCGTTTACGGACGAAGCCATTTCGTTCTTTTTTCTTCAGAATGTTGTGCATCTCTTCGAAGGTAACAAGCTTAGTAACCTGTCCCTACTTTCTGAGAAATCGTTTTCTTATTTCTAGTAATAACTCACCCTTAGAAAGAAATATTGCTACATTTAAATATGCATCCATTGCTTCGGTATCATTGGGAAGAATTTTTTCGCTTATAAAATAGTTCTGTCTAAGAAAAGTCAAAATTTCGCAATAGAAAATTAGATAAAAACGTTACAAAACTAATTATGAATAGTGTGTTAATTGTAAATTCATTGGTAAATTAATTAATTTAATTGTAATATGAGCACTTATGTATTAGCAGACTTAGAGCAATGTGGCCGATGAATTCATTAAAAATTACGTACCGGTATTCATAATTGAAGACTTAACAAAAATGAAGTTTCTAACCGCAATATTTGTTTACTGTTTTTGTCACTGTATACCGTAATGCTTAATACTCACCAATTAATTGCATTTTTATAGTTACTGTAGTTTGTGTGGATAGAAATTACATTTTAGCTGCTTTAAAATTGTATTTTTACGTGCCTAAATTTATCTTTTTGGTGCCTATTTTGATAAATGCAGGGTCTGTTTTAGGTGCCTGAAATATAGTTATGCCCATATGCCCATTATACATTACATGCCATTGAAAGCGTACCCAATTACAATGTGAATAAATAAATACGTACGTACATGCATACATGTATACATACATACAGTACATATGGGCTATTCCATCTCAAATCGACCGAAATATAGATAAAATTGACATTGCAATTTTTAAATACAATGAAACTTTTTTTGTACGTAGAGAACTGTGATACAGTGCTTTGTACAAAGTTTGAGGCATCAGAATTTCATAGTCTTTGAATTAAAGATATTTTAGTTTATCGTATTTTCATAAAATTAGCTACTTTAAAGTGTTGTAGCTCCGAAACCCTTTCACGCAATGATCAAAATCATGGTTTATTTTGATGCTGAGAAATTATAGTTTATATTGACATGTAAACAGATTTTCTTACTTTTTATGGAAATGGAGAAATTTAGATTTTCTTCATTAAGACGCCTTTGCCCACGAAAAATATTTTTAAAATATATGGTTAGATTCCGCATTGAAAGTACAAATAAACACATATTTTTACTGGTGCACCGTTGATAAAGTATTGAAAATATCAAATAAAGAAAATAAATAGTACGCGCGTGAACTAACCAGCTGACTGTAGGTAGTCGAGAGAAGCAAGGCCAGGAAACAAACACGTGATGTGTCGTCTAGCAGTCATGGCTGGGCTAGCTTTATCACAAGTTTTCATAAACACAGAAGTAAAATGACGCCCAACGCTCGCTTATCTTCAGCTCTCGGCCAGTGTGTGGGGTACTGCGCCGTTCAAGTCTAGGCGTGTGAAAATAATCTATTTAATACCCTCGAAACTTATTGCCGAGCCACTAAGCAAACAATGCCGAATCCCTCTTAATAATGCGGGATTTTTCTCAATATTTTTTACATTTTTACAAATTGGCAAAAAGCGTAAAAGTAAGTAAAATCAGATTATCTGTCTCTCTGTGTACAATAAAAGTAAATATTACTTCTTAACACAACCTACCAAATGTCAGCTTCAAAATGAGCTCTCGTTCAATGTTCTGCAGTAAATGGTTCCAGAGTTCTGAGCGCTGAAAGAGGCTTGTTTTTATAAAATACGCTAAATTTGTCGCTCAATAATACGAAAACCGTTTGACTTTCGATAGTATATTTTTGCAAATGCACTCCCCTCAGCACCTTGTATAAGTAGGGAAAAAATTAGAGTATTAAAAAATGCGAGATTTTTACTGATCGATTTCATATGGGATAGCACATACATACATACATACATACATACATACATAGTATAACCCAACTTATAAGTCACAGTTTAATTAGTCCTTGTTTGTTCTGATCTGCAAGTAGTGACTTGAGGAGAATTCTGCACCCTCTCATCCATTCCAGCTGGTTGTAGAACAGCGATTCTCAACCTGTGGTACGTGAGCCACTGCCGGGTAGTATCTCTGATCGTTTATAACAGATGCATCAGCCTAATGACTTTCAAAACGACAACTTTGATCAATTTCACTAAGTTGCCATCTAGAGGCTGCAAAAAGTCACGTTACAACACTGATGGAATTGCATGGAGTAATAGCTTGCAGCTGTACTTCCATCTAGCGGTCGTTACCAAAAAATTCATTTTTGACAGTGGCGATCCTAGTGATTGTTCTCTTTATCTATTGCCATTTAATAACATGGGAATGGCCAATCTGATATATATGTGATCAGAGACAATACTTAAAGTATGAAATAGAAATATAAATTATTGTAAATATAAATATATATACCTGTTTTCTGAATGTTTTATGGAACACACCATTGAATGAATTCAAATATTATCTATCTTAATTAAACACCACTAAATAAAGCAATCAATAAATTAATGATTTTGGATCATAGGAACGACATATGACGTTTTCCTACAATAAATTTAGTTAAGGGCAATTCCTTCTTATATCGCTTGTAAAAATAATGATAAAAATATCCTATCTTCAAGTAGTCACATGTATAATACTGTTTATCAGAGCTCTTTCATGTTTTAGTGTTGTTTATACACACATTAAGCTTTAAAATTAAAAAATGATGTTTACTCCAGAGCAAATCTTTCCCCTTAAAATAATTTTTGAATTTAAACATTATTTTTTTTTATAAATTCACTACATGCCTGTAATTAGATACACTCTATTCACTTATAATAACACACATTAAATTGAAATTTTAGCCACCTACTGCTAATAGATACTAAAACACACGCTACCAAAATTATTAATATATCTGCAATTTTATGGGCATATGGGCATAGGGCGTAGACCAGTCATTACTTACTTACTGGCTTTTAAGGAACCCGGAGGTTCATTGCCGCCCTCACATAAGCCCGCCATTGGTCCCTATCCTGAGCAAGATTAATCCAGTCTCTATCATCATATCTCACCTTCCTCAAATCCACTTTAATATTATCTTCCCATCTACGTCTCGGCCTCCCCAAAAGTCTTTTTTCCTCCGGCCTCCCAACTAACACTCTACATTCATTTCTGGATTCGCCCATACGTGCTACATGCCCTGCCCATCTCAAACGTCAGACCAGTCATTACCTTCAGATATTTTTTTTATTTCAATGGTGCAGTTAATGTCCTAAATTAAAAATATTGGTACGTCATTGAAAAAAGTTTGAGTTCGGCTGTTATAGAAGATTAATTAAACTGTCTGGTGATGTAGGTACTTTGATGCGTCCCAGTATTATAAATGTTTTAAGTTTATCTTGAACCAACTTTTCAATTTCCTTATTGCACCTAAGTTGTTAGTCTATTAATTATGTTTTCTGGTAGAGGTTCCCTCCCTGCTAGTGTGTGTGAATAGCTCTACTTCTTTCATTCATTCATTCATTCATTCATTCATTCATTTTATTCCATAGATCTTACATGATCAATGAAGCTTTAAGATGTGGAACAAGTCAAAATTTTACAATATTACAATTACAATTTTTACAAATATTTATAGTTTTACAATTTAGTAATTTTCTACATTTTTTTGCACTTTTGTGTAATTTTTTACAATATTTTAGCGAGATGTAGCGAGATGAGGTGAGGTCCGAGGATTCGCCAAAATATTACCCGGCATTTGCCTTTTGGTTGGGGAAAACCTCGGAAAAACCCAACCAGATAATCAAATCAAAGGGGTTGATGCCAAGGACTCGCCATAGACCATCCGGCTTCAGTCCCACGGCTGGGGAAAACCTCGGAAGAAACCAAAGTCCAAAGGGGGATCCAACCCAAGCCCGAACGCAGCTCCGGATCAGCAGCCCAGCGAGTCTGCCGACTGAGCTACATCGATGGCTCTACTAAAAGTATACAATACATAGCCAATCAGATTATTAAATTTACAAACGCAAACGATCATTCATCAGTTGAGCTATATGTATAATACAAAACAAGCAAGTTAATCAAATTTAAGGCATAAACAATTCAACCAGTTGTGATATACAGAAATTGATAATACATATCATGCAAACTACTTCAAATTACTAACACAAAGTAATCATTTTAAAAGCATATACAATTCATCAGCCAAACTATACAAGCATATATAATCAAATTAGTTCAATTTACAAACTTATTTTCGTTAAGCTATACAAAATTGTACAATTCATATGAAGTAGATTAATTCAATTTATAAGCTTAAACAATTCATCAGTTGACCTATACAGTATACTATTCAATTTACAGCACATACAATTCATCAGTTATGCTAAACAAAAATATACAATGCATAGTAAACAGATTAAGTCAATATAAAAACATATTTTAGTTGAGCTATATAAAATTGTACAGGGACATCATTTTATTTTTACTTGCATTTTTATTGTACCTGCATTTCTGAATGTATTTCACTCCCACCCCTTCACTAATGTCCTTGCTCCCGTCAGACACACAAACTTACGGCCGCTGTTGCATTCGAAGTCTTCAAGCAGTGAAGTAAACACTGCAGTGTATAGTGTGTTTCATAAATATGATTGCGTTTTCTATAGAAGAAAGAACCTATATTAATAATATCGTACTAAAAATTATATTCAAGAAACGATCAATTCAATTTCAGAGAATATGCTTCAAAATGTTTTTAATAATATGCATACTGAATTGAAGCCTGCATTGTAATGAACGGCAACCATTTTCAGCACTTGTTAAAACATTCAGATCAGCTTTTTTGAATTAAGCTGGCTAGAAGCAAAGGAATGCTAGTGACATTTGTAATAACATGAGTTAAGTGCATCCAGTGTAAGCAAAAGTATCTAAAATTTTAGTGGCAAAGGGATATTTTAATCGCATCACACATTAAAATTTAAATAAAAATTTCACCGGTTTTACGAAAGCTTAAATATTTAAACCCCATTTTCTCAAAAGTAACTTAAGTGCACTTACAGCCCTTTACTTATGACACCCTCAATTTAAATGCACTCTGTATATTGTATGATAACATCAATAATTAATATGCTAAATAAAGTAGACATTACATAACGAACATAGCCGCCTGAAAAGTTGAGTTTTTTGAAAAAAAAATGTTACTACTCTACTGTATTTTGATAAATTCCGTAAAAGTGATGATCAAACTGAAAATCGTAATATCGTATTTCCCTACAACATAAATGGATACACTACTTTTCTCTCCTCCTATACCTAGTAAATGATTTGTTTACATATTGCACTAGTAACATCAAACTCCTGTAATGGAAGGGGGCAACAGTGTTTCCGAGTATAGCCAGGTTAATGTTAAAAATGTTGGTAAAAATAAAGTGATGTCCCTGTACTTATCAGTTCGTGTAACTCCTTGGGATGTTTCAGTTGAAACTTTACATCGAATCATTTCCAACTATTTCACGTTTCAACGTGCAAGAGATGTAGCTTTTACATTGACCTGGTATTCAGATCCCTTCCTATAAAAGAGAAAAAATATTTTAAAGGTGGTGATAGCGTTTAAGAGAGAAAAATGAGTGTTGCTACATCAGGGAGGCAGGGAGTCACGTGACATTTCGCAGCTCCAGTCCCGACGTAAGCCTTGCGTTAGCTGCACACATACATCACACCCAGCTTAGGGATCCAGAATTTCCCCCCAAGGCTCGGAAATGAATAGGTCACACATGGGAGGAATGGGGGCTCAGCAGTGATTGTTACCCCTGGACACCGGCAGTCCTGCATTACAGACAGGGTTTCTACATGACATAGCTAAATATAAATACGGAACTTCCCCTCTGAAAAAGCCATTCTAAGAATTTTCATCGCCCTTTAAAATTCATTTCTCTAGGTTGGATTTGAACCTCAGGTCAGTCGGCTAGCATGGTAACTAATATGGCACAGAGGATCTTGCGTAAAGTTGACTGGAAAAGCCTTGCATTCTGCAAACGGCCATTCATTCTTTCAATAAGTCTATACTATACCATCAAATTATCAAATACTCTTTCAGTTACCATCTGTTATACCAGAACTCTTCACCGTAGCAACACTTGGCAGACTGCAGTCATACACAGTTTGTGCAGTAATAACAATAGCTACAATAGAATACGTGATTAGTAGAGACCGGATTCTTATGTAATTACATATTGAATTCCTATACTTGTAGACTAGTGAAAATGACAAATGTCAGCGGTTTGTGGTTCTGATATTGTTATAGGTAGTTCAAATTCAAATTCAAATTTATTTACAATTTATACTCATATTTGGGTACAGTCCAGTAGTCTACATAAATTTTACAGAGATCAAATAATAATGTTGATGATAGAAATAATAGTAAAAAATAATAATAATAATAATAATAATAATAATAACAATAACAGTAATAGAATAATCGTGACGGAGATGATACAAAGATAGTAATACTAAATAATTCATTAATGATAATAATAATAATAATAATAATAATAATAATAATAATAATAATAATACTTACTTACTTACAAATGGATTTTAAGGAACCCGAAGGTTCATTGCCGCCCTCACATAAGCCCGCCAGCGGTCCCTATCCTGTGCAAGATTAATCCAGTCTCTATCATCATACCCCACCTCCCTCAAATCCATTTTAATATTATCCTCCCATCTACGTCTCGGCCTCCCTAAAGGTCTTTTTCCTCCGGTCTCCCAAATAACACTCTATATGCATTTCTGGATTCACCCATACGTGCTACATGCCCTGCCCATCTCAAACGTCTGGATTTAACGTTCGTAATTATGTCAGGTGAAGAATACAATGCGTACAGTTCTGTGTTGTGTAACTTTCTCCATTCTCCTGTAACATCATCCCGCTTAGCCCCAAATATTTTCCTAAGCACCTTATTCTCAAACACCCTTAACCTATGTTCCTCTCTCAGAGTGAGAGTCCAAGTTTCACAACCATACAGAAGAACCGGTAATATAACTGTTTTATAAATTCTAACTTTCAGATTTTTGGACAGCAGACTGGATGATAAGAGCTTCTCAACCGAATAATAACAGGCATTTCCCATATTTATTCTGCATTTAATTTCCTCCCGAGTGTCATTTATATTTGTTACTGTTGCTCCAAGATATTTGAATTTTTCCACCTCTTCGAAGGATAAATCTCCAATTTTTATATTTCCATTTCGTACAATATTCTGGTCACGAGACATAATCATATATTTTGTCTTTTCGGGATTTACTTCCAAACCGATCGCTCTACTTGCTTCCAGTAAAATTTCCGTGTTTTCCTAATCGTTTGTGGATTTTCTCCTAACATATTTACGTCATCAGCATAGACAAGCAGCTGATGTAACCCGTTCAATAATAATAATAATAATAATAATAATAATAATAATAATAATAATAATAATAGTGATAAAACAAAAATATTTACAATAATAAAATAAATACTAAGACGGATAAAATAAAATATAAAACCACTAGCGAGAGTTAACACAACTTAAATAAGCATATAATAACCAGGAAAAAAATGACGAACTCGAAAATAAACAGAAAAGTTCGTTGTATCGCAGACGACAACAACCGCCGTATTGACATTGTGTTGTGCATTAATGGTAGTAGGGGAGCTGAAAGTCTACGTAACTGCCGTTCTCTTCGAATCTTCTCGTACAATCATGGGAAGTTAATGCTGCAAAAACAAAATGTCTACGAGTCAAACTGTTCATTATTACCAGGATAAATACAAATAATACTGAAATATATTAATCGAGTTTCAGTCATAGATCTCCCCTTTTGTGCAAGAGGTATCATATCAAAATATTTTATGAATGGCGGGGAAAATATAAATTTCAAGAACTCTCTAGTGACAAGAGATAGTGACAAGTACATTTTCATTTCATTTCATTTGACATATTTTTACATATTAATAATATTACATATTTTACATAGTATGTAAAGAATGTAACATTTTTATACATATCTAGACAATTATTGAGTTTTTAATTTTTTTTACTAAATTCTTTTTATTTTTCACAGTAAATTGTTGAATTTTTTTCATCCTACTTGGACATATATCTTAACGTCCCTGTCCCATTACTCCGATTGGAGGGCCGTCTTTTGTTTTCACTATAGTACACGATGCTGGTAAAGAGGGAGAGCTCGGAAACTGACGTCGTTATGTTTTGTTCACAACTATAGAAAATACTTCAATTTCTAAAGCTGGCTTAAGACAATAGTTTTTTTATAAATAAATAAAATAAAACTAAGCATTCCAACTCTTTGTCTGTAAAACATAATAGTTCGGAGTGTCTCAACTCTTATGCATTTGTCCTAATGCTTTCTCAGAATCTGAGATGGTCAGGTGCGCCGGTCATTTAACTATGTTACAAATTTAAAGTAATTGGCAGTTTTGAGAGACATTCGCTACTCAGAGGCGACCGTTTTACTACCATCATTACACCTCATTTATAATAAATTTCGTTCAGCAATGTTTTATGTTATTACACTTACAGTGAAATGTTATCTCAGTCGAATAACTTACAAATGGCTTTTAGAGAACTCGGAGGTTCATTGCCGCCCTCACATAAGCCCGCCATCGTTTCCTATCCTGAGCAAGATTAATTCAATCTCTACCATCATATCCCACCGCCCTCAAATTATTTTAATAATTTTCTGCCATCTACGTCTCGGCCTCCCGAAAGATCTTTTTCCCTCCGGCCTCCCAACTAACACTCTATATGCATTTCTGGATTCGCCCATACGTGCTACATGCCCTGCTCATCTCAAAGTCTGGATTTAATGTTCCTGATTATGTCAGGTGAAGAATACAATGGGTGCAGTTCTGTGTTGTGTAACTTTCTCCATTCTCCTGTAACTTCATCCCCAGATATTTTCTTAAGCATCTTATTCTCGAACATCCTTAATCTCTGTTACTCTCTCAAAGTGAGAGTCCAAGTTTCACAACCAAACAGAATGACCAGTAATAAATTAACAGTTCTGTAAATCATAGCTTAACTTTCAGCTTTTTTAAACCAAATTAGATGACAAAAGCTTATCAACATAATAATAGCAGGCATTTTCCATATTTATTCTGCGTTTAATTTCCTTTGGAGTAGTTGTTCATAATTTTTACTGTTGCTCTAAGATATTTGAATTTTTCCTTCTTTTGAAAGGATAAATTTCCAATTTTTATATTTCCATTTCTTACGATATTCTCATCACGAGACATAATCATATACTTTGTCTTTTCGGGATTTACTTCCAAACCTATCTCTTTACTTGCTTCCAGTAAAATTCCCGTATTTTCCCTAATCGTTTGTGGATTTTCTCCTAACATATTCACGTAATCCGCATAAACAAGCAGCTGATGTAACCCGTTCAGTTCCAAACCTTCTCTTTTTTCCCGGACCTGCTGAATAACTTACATTCATTATTTACGAGTACATCTGATTGGTAAGGAGATGAAAATAAAAAGCCAGCTAAATCAAGTTGGAATGAGGAAAATAAATATGCAGTAAATGTTTATTGTATGTAACCTTGTAGTTTTTGCGAAATATGCAAATTCCCCAACTGCTCCCTCTTGTGGGCAGCCTACCCAGTCATTAGAGTGGGAAATACACTCAATTGCAGATTAATCCAACATTGTTTTCCTTGTTATTAAAATAGTCGTGAATCTGACGTGATCGCCTCTTTGATCACAAGGAAGAGTTTTTTTTTAACCAGACTAGATGACAAAAACTTATCAACATAATAATAGAAGGCATTTTCCATATTTATTCTGCTTTTAATTTCTACTGGAGTAGTTGTTCATATTTTTTACTGTTGCTCTAAGGTATTTGAATTTTTCCTTCTCTTCAAAGGATAAATTTTCAATTTTTATATTTCCATTTCGTACAATATTCTCGTCACGAGACATAATCATATACTTTGCCTTTTCGGGATTTACTTCAAAATCTAGCACGATGATCCCCCAGCCGTTATAGCTGGCATTCGCAACTCGATTTCGCTACCTATCGTAGCTCTCAGAGTACATCACGATGATGGGTGGACACGGGTCCCATACATACGGCGGCTCCGTTCAAACGTTTTGGTGAAAGTAACATTAGTGAAATTGAATTTCAGCAAGTCAATTAATACCTATTTTATTATATTAGAGTACTTTGTTTCTTCTAATCTCTGTATAATTTCTTCTGTTTTTATCACCTCCCTACCATTTGTTTCTTTGTTTTTCAACACTTCAAACTGCAAATTCTTTACGGTACTATAAAACATGTTTTGCTATCTGATTTGCTTACCGCACAGACAGTCAACTGAAAATGGCTGCTCCGTTCAAACGTTTTGATGAAGCTAACATTAGTGAAATAGAATTTTAGTAAGTCGATTAATATTTTATTGTATTAGAGTACTTTATTTCTTCTAGTCTTTATTTAGCCTATTTCCTTTCAATCATGTAGTATTCAACAGTAATCTCACCAGAGGTTTTGATTCATCTAGAGAAAATCAAAACTCGAGTGGGATTTAATTGACTATTACACGATTAGAAGAAAGTATACAAAGATTAGAAGAAATAAAGTACTCCAATACAATAAAATATTAATTGACTTACGAAAATAAAAACTGTCTTCAAATGTATTATTGTACCATCTCAGCATTACGCTAGATGGCAGTAGTGTTTTATTATTATGTTTTCTTGTTATCAGTTGTGCCAACTATGGAATCTTCATTGAACTCTGTGGACGGTTACTAGTCAAGAAGGCTTTCTTGATTCAGTTTCATTTTTATTAAAACATTTGCATTCCACTTCAATCATCCGGATCCCAGTAATCAACGTCACTTGACAGATGATTTTCAATAAATCTTAGTATTAAACAATCTCTTATACGTGACTATCCATAATATCATATAGCAGAAGCTATAACATAACCTAAATAACATAAACAAGTGTTAGAAAGTTTTAATTGGGGATGATGAAATAAACAAGGAACGTTTTAATTAACGATGATGAAAAAAAAAAATAAACATGAATAATTTTAAAAGAAACAATTATTGAAAGTACAATTTTCAAATTTAAATGTTTTAGTGGTTGGTGGTTTAGTTGATGTTATATTGACGTGTGCGTAAAAGAAGTGAAGTCGTTGATGTACATGGTGTATCCTCAACTTATTCAGGATTTCCGAATGGTGCTCTTCTATATATGACCAGTGATCTTTATTAATTCTTGTTCTTGAATGCCAATGCGAGTCATATTTGAAACTGCTGTGCATCGACTGGAGTGGTTTGTAATTTTCTGTTTTTTGACGTCCAGATCAGTGCAGTTTGAAATGTTGGCAAACAAAGAAACAAATGCTAGGGTAGTGATAAAAATAAACAAATGCTAGGGACACGATAAAATTAAACAAATGCTAGGGACGGGATAAAATTGTGCGATAAGCAGCCATGATTGGTTGAAAGACGTCCTTTCGTACCGTTTTATTGGTCAAAAGTAGTGTGACGTAGTAAAAGTGTAACAGTCTAGATAAATCAATTTGCAGTGAGGTTACTGTTGATAAAACGGGGAATTGTAATTTTTTTGCCAAAAATTACAATTTCATCTCGGTGTATCCTTAAAATGCTGAACAGTTAATGCCTTTTAAATCATATTCGTATGTAATAGGCCTACCTGTTGGGCGTCTTTTCTATTTAGTAATGTGTACGTGTGGGTTTTTATCCAAGGGTTTCATCCGATGAATGTTTCCTAGGATTTCATTGCCTCGTTTGTAAAATACCTTCTGATTGTATTGTACGTTTGGGACTTATGATGTCAAGAAATTGATATATTTTAAGTTCTAATGAATGAAATTAAAAAAAAAAACTACACATTAAACTGCCTCCTTTCGCTCATATATGCTGTGTTTAGAGTCTCCGTCGTAGACATGTATCTTATGTATGCACTTTCTGGGGCGCTATGATCTTCAGTACAATCATCAGCCATGAAGTCGACTCCTGAAGGCCATGATCTGCTTAGCACTGTCCTTACAGAACCTTACAAGCCCAGAGGCCACGCCTGGTATCGAATACACGTTCTTTCTGATGAGAGTCTAACGGTTGATTGACTCATGTCAATGAAATAGAAAACTTTTACAACAGAAGGCAATAGTGAGGTCGGAATGTGTGTGAATAAAACTTTCCAGATTGTAGAAAATAAGGGCACCGCATTGCATTGGAAGAATGGCGGAAACCTCTTTGCCTCTGAGATGTGGGAGAGCATTTCCATCTGACTGCAACGTGAGCCGGGTTCAAATGGAGTTATTATGAAGTGGAAAATGTGTGGCGTCTGGAAGAAAGGCATATTTTACAGGATACAAAATAAGTTATTTGCAGGTATAAAATCTGTAGTATAATTCGCCATCTATAAGCGCGAGATCTTGATAATATACCCGGAGGTTCATTGCCGCCCTCACATAAGCCCGCCATTGGTCCCTATCCTGAGCAAGATTAATCCATTCTCTAATCATATCCCACCTTCCTCAAATTCATTTTAATATTATCTTATCATCTACGTCTCCTCCTCTCCAAAGGTCTTTTTCCCTCCGGCCTCCCAACTAACACTCTATATGCAATTCTCGATTCGCCCATACGTGCTACGTGCCCTGCCCATCTCAAACGTCTGGATTTAATGTTCCTAATTATGTCAGGTGAAGAATACAATGCGTGCAATTCTGTGTTGTGTAACTTTCTCCATTCTCCTGTAACTTCATCCCTCTCAGCCCCAAACATTTTCCTAAGAACCTTATTCTCAAACACCCTTAACCTATGTTCCTCTCTCAAAGTGAGAGTCCAAGTTTCACAACTATAAAGAACAACCGGTAATATAACTGTTTTATAAAGTCTAACTTTCAGATTTTTTGACAGCAGACTGGATGATAAAAGCTTCTCAACCGAATAATAACAGGCATTTCCCATATTTATTCTGCATTTAATTTCCTCCCGAGTGTCATTTATATTTGTTACTGTTCCTCCAAGATATTTGAATTTTTCCACCCCTTCGAAGGATAAATCTCCAGTTTTTATATTTCCATTTCGTAAAATATTCTCGTCACGAGACATAATCATATACTTTGTCTTTTCGGGATTTACTTCCAAACCTATCTCTTTAGTTGCTTCAAGTAAAATTCCCGTGTTTTCCCTAATCGTTTGTGGATTTTCTCCTAACATATTCACGTCATCCGCATAGACAAGCAGCTGATGTAACCCGTTCAATTCCAAACCCTCTCTGTTATCCTGGACTTTCCTAATGGCATACTCTAGAGCAAAGTTAAAAAGTAAAGGTGATAGTGCATCTCCTTGCTTTAGCCCGCAGTGAATTGGAAACGCATCTGACCTGTGTATAAACACAGCTGCATAAATTTAGTTTGTTGGAAAAAAATATTATTACACTAGTTAAGTTTGATATTCAGTTACTGAATTGTTCTGTGAATTTCAGAATACCTTCAGAGAATCGAACCGAATCCCTTGGAATTACAGCTCCTTATGGGTATGGCTAGATACTCCAGTGGACTCGGCATAGATTTTTGTACGTATTGTGTGGCGTGTTCCCTGCCCGATGCTGAGCACGTGACTTCTGCTGCTACTTTTGAACTTTAGCGTGGGTGACAGTTCAAAGAAACGTAATCTTTTAAATACGACAATGATGGTGTTGAGTACAAAGAACTCTTCGGTGCATCACGATGTGAGGTCCGCGCAACCAGTAGCCGCGCATGCGTACTTTCACCGACTGAACTTGCGTCACGTCATTGACATACAGCGGGAGCGTTGCCATGGTAATCAGAGTGGAACAATTGAGATGCATTTGTGTTTCCATGTTAGTTTACACACTATAGCCTACATTATCTTTTACAAGTATAGAAAAACTGGTGGCTTGTGCAGCAAATGCTGCAAACTAAGTTCATTAGACGTTCAAATAAACATTTTTCAGATTTATTTTCAATGAAGAATGCCAGACATTCTGAAAGTTATTTGCTTCCATAATAATGAAAGATACTCTCTCTCGAGCCAATACTGAAGAGAACCACGCATATAAATATCTACACCACACCGCCATTAAATATATGAAAAAGACCCAACCCCACTTGATTAATAACTATAAAAATATTTGATTTTTAATAATATTATTATTTTACGTAAGTTTTATAGCTTTCAGTAACATATACTATATAGCCGCCACTCAGTAAAATATAGAAATCAAAATCTAATTTAAGTTATTCTCTGCATCTACTTATATAACCCCAAAATGTTTCACTTTCATATCATCAATACAGAATTAATATGTATAATTAATTAAAAATAGTCACATCATGGCATTAACTACAATAATATTTCATTTCTAATAGTAATAATGTCATCAAACCACCTCAAGTTTTGTAGTTTTTAATATCCAATACACAGCTGTACCCAGAAAATTGCACACCACAGAATCGAACCTGTAAATTATTTTTAGTAAGTTAAGTTTTTAATAACCAATTTAATTTGAGTTCTAAATATGTCAGCATTCTTGCAGATCATGCATGGCCTTTGTGTAATATTGTTTACTGTAGTGTGTGTTTTGTTTTATTCTGAAATGCAATTAGCTAGTTCTCAAAACTGACGACAGATGGATTTTGGAAAATAGGAAAATTATGTTGAAAAATTGACATTTCACTGAAAACTAATATTTTTCTGAGAAACTTTGAGTTCCAAGCTTCAAAATAAGGGGTCATCTATTAAAATTCGTTCAGCCGTTTTCCCGTAATTTCCATTACCAGTTCAAATATATATATATATATATATATATATATATATATATATATATATATACAGTTAGGGATGCCAACTTTTACAAATTGGAGACTATACAAAGTTTTACATAAGCAGTCGATGTAAGCCTATTTCTGTACAAAGGACTGGCTCTATGTCTCTATAATATAACAATTGAAATGTAAAGAGTCTGACGTGTGACACATGTCTGAAATTAAGTCAAGTCTTCGGTTACATGTAATTTAAGAGTAGAAGATTTGCAATGAGTCAGTTGCCACTCTTGTGTATTAGTTTTTAATTTAAAAACTTCTCATCTTATTAATAGACTGAAAAACTGACACATCGTGCCCGATACAACTCATCTGAAGTGGAAACTCATGTGTGGAAGAGTTGGAATCTGTCAACAGATAATATTGCAAAATTTTTTTAATGTCAAGATATATTCTAACTTGTCGAAAAGTCTTCATCAGTAATTCCAGAAATGTAAGCTGCTACATATTTAAATATCTTTCAAGCATGATCAAATATATCCTCATGTCCTCGTGAAATGTAATAACATCATTATCACTAGTATCCACACGTGTGGAGTAACGGTTAGCGCGTCTGGCCGCGAAACCAGGTGGCCCGGGTTCGAATCCCGGTCGGGGCAAGTTACCTGGTTGAGGTTTTTTCCTGGGTTTCCCCTCTATCCAATACGAGCAAATGCTGGGTAACTCTCGGTACTGGACCCCGGACTCATTTCACCGGCATTATCACCTTCATATCATTCAGACGCTAAATAACCTAGATGTTGATACAGCGTCGTAAAATAACCCAATAAAATAAATAAATCATCACTGCTTTCGTTCGGCCCGCTCTCTAGTTATTCTTGTGATTTTTCTGAGCTAGAGTTCAATATTCACAAGTAACGGCACTGTTTAGTAACGTGGTTGGTACGATGAAAGACTGTCGCGTCTTTAATATAAATATAAAATCCGAGAAGTTTTAATATTTGCCAACATTTCAAACTGCAAATTCTTTACGATATTATAAAACATGCTTTGCGATCTTCATTTATTTCCTGCATAGATAGTCGACTGAAAATGGCGGCTCCGTTCTAACATTCTGGTGAAGGTAACATTAGTGAAATAGAATTTTAGTAAGTCAGTATCTATTTTATTGTATTAGAGTACTTTATTTCTTCTAATTCTAAAAATAATAAATTTCTAAATTATAGACATCAGCTCAAAGAATTTGAGTGACCACAAGGGTCCTGAATACAATAAACATGTGCAATATAATGTGATGTGATACATTAAAGAAAAAATAAAGTTAATTGTTGAAGCCAAATATAAGTGGATTAATTGAAATAAGATGATGATGTAATATTTGAAGAGAATCCTTGATAATACAGAGTGTAACAAATGTTTCTGGTACAGTGAAAATTTAAGTTTTTTTTTTTTCAAATATTTGATGGTAAATATCACATTTTCACCCAAATTAATAATAAAGGATTGCATCACACCACAATCAAGTAGTACCAACTCCTACACCATAAAATTTGGTCATGGTTCCTGAGAAAATGGACATTAAAGAAGAGAATAATTTTAACATACTGTTATAGAAACTTTTGTTACACTCTGTATTTATAAGAATAGACATTACATAATGAAAAGGAATGTGAAGTTCCTTAAGATAATTCCATGTGAATTTTGTGATTGAACCTCTACTGCCAAACAGCAAACCAATGACGGACCATTGTTTAAGAGGGACGTTGTACTTTTGAGAAAGATACGGCAGACAAGGTTTATATATGGACTTCTTCTCAATATCAACCTCGGTGGCCTGATTTAGGTTTCTTTCGAAACGGATAGTAGGGTCAAGAACAAGAGCCTGTTTTAAGCGTCCGTTGATAGCAATAATGTCTGCCCGTCTAAAAGAACCATCTGATGATACACAATGTACTTCCTCACGAATCTCCCAATTTAAAGTTTTTAACGATGTCGCCAAAGCATGTCGTACACGATGATGTCTAGCATTGATCAGCAGCTCGCCTTTGGGGCATTGTCCAAGCACGTGACCAAGTGTTTCAAGCTCGCTACAGTCTGGATGACGGCAGCGGGTTGTGCTTAGAGTTCTGCTTGTTTTTATTATCTCTCTACCATTTATTTCTTTGTTTGTGAACATTTCAAACTGAAAATTCTTTACGGTACTATAAAACATGTTTTGCGATCGTCATTTGTTTACAGCATAGACAACTGAGAGTGGTGACTCAGTTGAAACGTTTTGGTGAAGCTGACATTAGTGAAGTAGAATTTTAGTAAGACAATTAATATTTTGTTGTATTAGAGAACTTTATTTCTTCTAATCTTTATATACTTTGTTTTAATCGTGTAATAGTCAATTAAATCCCACTCGAGTTTTGATTTTATCTAGATGAATCAAAACCTCTGGTGAGATTACTGTTGACTATTTCGTTTATATGACGTCATTCCATTTTCGACAATAAAGTGTAATGAAATTTTGAATTCTAACTAATCACAGTCACACTTTGCGATAATTTTTGCAGCTAAATTTATCGCTATCAATTTATCGCATGGTCGTTCTTTTGTTTAGTCGTTGTCGCCAACTGTTTCCCCGTAAATTGATGATCATGAATACATTAAGATGCAACTACACGGTTAAACTTTTCTTTCAACTTTAAAGCAATGAATGCAGGATTGATATTTAATAGTAATTAATATATTTACGTAGTGAAGACGACGTTCAAAACGGCGCACCATGTAGACACAAAATCTTCATGCATCTTAACTGAACGTACCTTTTCAAATTGATTCTTTCAATATTCTTCCCAGATTGCACGCAGACGCGATTGGAATATTGAACTGTGTAGATGCAGCTTTAGTTCCGTTACACACTACAGCGAGAATGCGTTTGTCGAGCTATAAAAATGCTTTCCTGTAGCACTGATTGTAACGGTCGAAATAAGGCACAGCTGACATTGGTCCTGCTTCCACAGGTAACTTAACCTATAATTGTAGCCTATAACATTTGTATTTTGTGAATGAAATGAAACAATTAATAGAAACTCAGAGGTTCAAATTTATGTAACATCATCGCATATCAAACTCAAAGACCTTACATAGTAATAATAAGGTCTTTGATCAAACTGCCTTCCGTATGGCGTAATAAAATTCGTTTTAATTAGGCCTATCTATACAGAGATGGCTTCCTGTGTAGCAACATGTCTCGCTGTGAATACATAAGCATTGGTATATAGCTGTCCCCACTGTTACTGTTAAATTAAATTATGATTTCAGCTGATAATGAAAATGTATTTATGTTATAATAATAAGAGGAAAGTGCAGTACATGTAATTAACATTGTTAAACCTGTATTTCGCTTTTCGCAATTGGCATTACTGAATAATAACATCGAATTTCTTTATTGCAGTAATCGATATTCATCTACGAGTATTTCAACTTCACAATGTCTGAATAGGTTAAGTATTCATAAATATACAATTATTAACATTTTGTGATCGAATTTTGGGGATATGTTATTTAAATTTTTATTTTATTCACGAAATAGTCCTAATAAATGTCACTCGAGGTTTGAGATTTAAGATAAATCCACTCGCTTCGGTCGTGGATTTATCGGCTGATCTCAGACCTCTCGTGACATTACTAGGGATAAATTATTACAAAAATATAACAAAACATATATCTATCGAAGAGTTCTTTCATATTGCTGGAGTTCGTATTCCAGCTACCTAAAGACTGAAGTTAAAGATACATTGGGCATATAGTGCGCCGAATACAGGTAATGCAACGGATAAGAATGTAAACAAACAGGTCGTCGCTGCGTGTTCGTGGAGTACAGTCAACTGCCGACATTCTGAAGCTATACTAGTAAACACGTGCTTGATCTGTGATGTTCATTTTCGTCGTGATCTTTGCAGTGAATAATAACGTGCATTCGTGAATTACGGAACTTGAATACTATTTCAGATTTAAATACAAGATGGAGTGTCATTTGAAATTTCAAAGTGTGGGTGGATGGCTGGGAATAAGGGGGTGAAACATAATGCACAATTAAGACTGGTTTTAAACTTCCCCTCAGTATCTAAATTGATGTGATTTTTCTTTATTAACTTCAATTTGAATTATATAGTTAATTAGACTGGGAAATTCAGTAATGAATGACCTGTAGAAAAGTTTCAACGATTATTTTTCTTCTCGCATCTTTTGTTTTCTATCGTCGCCTGGCAACCTGAAACCGTTCAAATTTTAACAAATACAGAATGAGTCAGCTAGTTGTAGGATGGAAAACACAGCTTATTTTGGCAATTTCCTACATTTAATTGGTTAAATTTACTCAATAAAATGTTAAAAATGTGCTCATTGTTAGCTAGCCAGTAATACAGCCTGTTTCTGTTATTAAACATTTTTGAGGAATCGTAACCTTCGGAATATTCTCAGATCCGCTTCTCGTATGCAGCCAGTGTGGCTGGCAGAGCTCTCGAGACTTGTTCAAAATAACTGCATTGTCGGCCTCCAGGTGCCAGTAACAGCAGAGACTTGATCACTGGGAACGCAAGCTCCGTTACACAGCTGGTGCTATCTGTCGTCTACTCCCAATGTAACTATCGCATGTACAAGGGATGTCCAATCTTCGACTGAGTTCTCGTTTCGTTATCTAACATAGTAGTAGTAGTCATGGTGGTCGTGGTAGTGTAAAGTTGAGGATAATGATTATGATAATAATAATAATAATAATAATAATAATACTTATATTATTTATTATTATTATTATTATTATTATTATTATTATTATTATTATTATTATTATTATTATTCGGGAGGAAATTAAACGCAGAATAAATATGGGAAATGCCTGTTATTATTCTGTTGAGAAGCTTTTATCATCCAGTCTGCTGTCAAAAAATCTGAAAGTTAGAATTTATAAAACAGTTATATTACCGGTTGTTCTGTATGGTTGTGAAACTTGGACTCTCACTTTAAGAGAGGAGCATAGGTTAAGAGTGTTTGAGAATAAGGTTCTTAGGAAAATATTTGGGGCTAAGAGGGATGAAGTTACAGGAGAATGGAGAAAGTTACACAACACAGAACTGCACGCATTGTATTCTTCACCTGATATAATTAGGAACATTAAATTCAGACGTTTGAGATGGGCAGGGCATGTAGCACGTATGAGCGAATCCAGAAATGCATATAGAGTGTTAGTTGGGAGGCCGGAGGAAAAAAGACCTTTAGGGAGGCCGAGACGTAGATGGGAAGATAATATTAAAATGGATTTGAGGGAAGTGGGATATGATGATAGAGAATGGATTAATCTTGCACAGGATAGGGACCGATGGCGGGCTTATGTGAGGGCGGCAATGAACCTCCGAGTTCCTTAAAAGCCAGTAAGTAAATAAAAATTGCCAGTGCAATGCATAATTTGTGAAAAACCTAATTTTTAGACAACCAGTAACATTTAACGAAGTGATTATTATGAAGTAATCTTTAAGGGAGAATATATTTTAATGAAAAGGGAATAGTTAAATATACTTACCTTACCTTCGATGATTTCACAAAATTCCTAAGAAAGGTTAATTAAGAGGCCAACGCGAGGAATCTTCGAAAGGCATATTTTGAGTTGCTAAGTGAAGCTGAACATAACACTGTCAATAGTTCCGAAAGTTCAGTGAAGGAGGCTGCATAAAGACAGAGCCAGAATTTGCAAAATTAAATACAGTAACGGGAAGAGGAATGCATGTGCTATTCCGTCCAAGAATATCTGTAATGCATCAGTATGGGCGTAACTAGAATTAGAGCTTATTCTTGAATTAAGTAATGACAATATTGACGGAAAAATGAGTTCTATGGTAGCTTAATCGGGAAGGTAACTAATAACCAGGCTTCGAGACTTCGGACCCGATAGAGCAGTTCAGTGGGAAATCCGCATAACGGCGTACTGAGTATAGTGGTAAAGCGTACAGTGGGTGGGGGTACTGTAGAATGAATGCCAACAAATACGCAAAGGAAAACGCTCTGGATTTGAAGGTTCTGACGAATAATTTGGTTTTCATACAAACTGTGTCTGAAACTATTACACGGTTAGAAAAGTCAGAGCAAGAGATGCCGGAAGCCCTCAAATTAGTTTAGAAAATGATGCAGAGAATTAATGAGACACCAAGTACACCGGTTACTGAACGTGTGAAACAGAAGTGGAAATCAATTTTATGTAAAAATAACGGATATGGAACATTGTGTAACATAAACAGCAAATTAGTGGACATAGAGTCACCCGAGAATAAAGGACTGTCTCTTAGAGACTGCAATGATGTTAGGTTTTTTCGTTTTGCTCCTATCACGTCATGCGATGTAGAGCGCAGCTTTCTACAGTACAAACTTTGGCAGATAACCGAAAAAGATTTACGTTTGAGACACTGAGAATGTATCTTGTAGTACATTGCAATTCGGTACTGTAACTGCACTTCCTAAAGACGACCAATAGGATAAATGAAGAAATTAAAAGTGCTACATGTTTATTTCCACCGTTAACACTGTGTATAATTAAACACAAATGCTTATAAAAGACAGGAGAATAAATGCTTTTCACATTCCTTTGACATTGCCATTGTGTAGCCTATATTTACTTTCAGAATGTGCATATGTGTGTGTTTCCCCATACTACCGTACTCTACTCTAAATAGCAACGTTGTTACCTCAACACATCCCTATCTACCTGCAGCGAGTCAACAACCTATAGTGCATGCACAGTAAACTTATTGTATCGGGTCCAAAGTCTCGAAGCCTGATCATAACTCAGGTGTTGTGAGACGGATTGCATTTTCAGATGGATGGTATTAACAATCAGTTGTCGATACTGATAACCCTCACTGGGCGCATACACAGTATCAGAAAATCGATGTGTTGCGGGAGTTTAGTGGTAAACACCAAAATTACTCCATTTCTCATATAAGGGCATTTAAACTCTTGTATCTATAGCTTTTACTATATTATCCCAGTTTTCCCATGATTGTTCCCTTGTATCCTTCAGGAGTACATCTTATTACAGGAATTTGGTTCTCCTGCATATTTGTTCAGGTAATCAATTGCATTTCTAAACGAAATATCTCCAGTAAGTGGATTGGACGAAGATGATACATTAAATGGCCTGACCTCAGCTGTCTGGTGTTATTCCTACGGCGCCATTCTAAGTCCAAGCTGTATCGGTAGAAACCAAAGATAATTGAAGATCAGAAGGAAAAAATTACAAATAAAATACAATAGATCAGTCCTGGTGCTGTGAGATAGTCAATGGACATTTTTAGTTTTAGACTGGGGCATTGTTTGGCTGTGAATGGTTCACAGTTTGAATATAATTTGTAAATATTAAATACTAACCGTACCCGTGCGATCCGCTGCACCCGTTAGAAATAAATATAAAGTAATTACATAATTAAAATAGGACGTTTGATCCAGGGAACATTCGTGTTTGATAGAAGGATAAATCGTTTAATATGTTACTTAATTTAAATTGTATTTAAATAATTAAAATGCGGTCATTTTGGTCCAGAGACACTCATTTGGTGCAATGGCAATTCCTTTAACATGTTTCTTAATTGTTATTACATGCAACCATAGTTTAATGAAGATTGACATATCATTTAGTTTTAATGTGTATACCTTATATTACTTGCTATATGTTTCAGAAGTTACTGTAATAACATTGTAGAATTATGTCCATCTAGAGAAACTACACTTTCCAATGGTGAAATAATAATTAAACAATTAATTAGCTTCCGATATTACTTCATACAAACACAGAAACATTCTCTTAGGCTATGTTTAATAGCTTTCGATTGTTGTTGTCCAAGGCCCCATATAGACGAAGTCATTTGTTTTTATTTCAGTACAGCGCCTTAGATGGCGTTGTTATTGTAGATTTAAAACTCATTTATCTCATTAAATATCAGTCCTATCAAACTTTTGTGTAGAGTAAAACTTATCGGAAATTATTGTTAAAGAAACTTTCGTTATGTAATATTTTTCATGATAATCAATAATAAGTGAGATATTTCGATTTATTTAATTCAGGCCCCCTTATAACCCCCCTTTTAAATAAAGTATTTTGAATGTCATATAGCCTAAAATCTAAGTTACAACGAACTTAATTTATATTCCAATTTTCATTTAAACCGGTTCAGCCATTATCGCGTGAAAAGGTAACAAACATCCAGACAGACAGACAGACATACAAACAAAAATAAAAAAAAAAGCGATTTTCGGTTTCAGGATGGTTAATTATACATGTTACCACCAATTATTTTTGGAAAATCGAAAATTACCAGAAAAATTTTGGCTACAGATTTATTATTAGTATAGATTTATATTACATTTTGAATAGTAAACAATTTAAAAATTGTTGTTTCACATAGTAGGTAAAATTTAATGCAGATTCCAAATGTGTAATATTTAAAAAGTACATCATTTCATAAATCGTTTTTCACACTTTGAATATCTCAATATTTTTGTTTTCGGAAAGACTGGCATAATAATATTTTACACATTTCCAAAAATGTGTAGGGTAGAGGTTGGTAATATTGTGATACATAATATTATGACAGTACTTTTTGAGAATTTTTTTACAATTTTACTGAGCTAGAGAAGGACCGGTTTTGTGCAGAAACTTGTCCTCGAACATTCCCTTAACCGATCTTCCTCTCGCTCAGTAAAATTGTAAAAAAATTCTCAAAAAGAACCATCATAATATTATTAGTACCTATCATAATATTACCACGCTTTACCCTATATCATTTTAGTGTAAAACTAAAGATTATGAAGTTGTAGGAAATATTCCATATATTTTATACTCTGCTTATACATATACAGCTTCTCGTTTTCAACATTTGTCCTCATATCACGAAATAGATACTCGCCCACACCATATCACACTCTCCATTCCTAAAACACAGAACATCCTTCTACTCTTCATCTTTCACCGCCTCTGCATCTCATCTCTGGAACTCTCTACCACAACATGTCAGAGACTGTCGGACATTGTCTAGTTTCAAAAATAAATTGAAATTGCACTTTTTGAATTAGATTCCTTTCAGTTATAAGCCCTTTTCTCTGCCATAGTTTTGTAAAAATATGGGCTATATATTTATTTTTCCTTCCTTTCCCCTTTTTGTTCTCTTTATCAGCCGATGAATTTATTATCATAGCCTTTTTATCGTGAATTTTATTTAATTTTCGTATTTATTTTCTTTTTTATTATTATTTTATTTCATTCCATTTTGATATATTCTTCCTTACGTTTTTTCCATATTAACCATTTGTACTAAATGAGTTGCTTTCACTATATTCCAATGTATTTTGTGCGAGATCGTGCGTATTTACTTGCTTTACGCACAAAACCAATACGCGGTAAGTGTGTAATACCATATTCAGTATTCCCAACGTAACACACATAAAAATTTCCCTCTTCTTACCGCTTAACCGTCATATTCATTTTACTGCTTTAGGCTTTTAACATATTATTTTTAAAGACGTTCAGTATAGTAATAATCAGGGAACGGATTTATATGGACTAAAAATATATGAAATATGTAAATATATATGTAGTTATTTTTACCAAAATATGGAATTAAATATGGATTTTTACCAAAATATGGAATTAAATATGGACTTAAAATTATAAAAAAATGACTATGTACGTTAAATATTGGTACATTTTAATCAAACTAAACAAAAAATATAATGGACGTACCTTATCTTCCATTGTAGTTTCAACAAAACACAATTTTTATTGTCTGTTACCATAACAATAGGTTACAAACATTTCTTTCAAGTGCTGAAAAGTGAATCTTCTTCTATTGTCTCTGAGGATAGATTTATACTGACTAAAAGAGCGTTCGACGTCACAAGAAGTAACTGGTACATAATTCAATTTCACAATGTCTGCTGGGGATAAGTCCAAGTTAATCTTCACTGTTGATTCACCACTCATCACAGCAACAACCTTTTGTAGTTCTTCATATCCAGGGTTTTTGAAAGTACAGTGTCCACCTTAGCTCTTACTGCATCTGCAACTTTACCTCTACCACGATTCAGTTGTTCCACAGTACTATTTATAATTTCAAAACTTTCAGATAGTGAAAGGTGCCTATTTTGGAGACTTTTGAGCGTTTTTATGATGCATGAAAATGTATGCTGAATGTGAGCTAAGTCATTCTTCACACTTATGTCACAGGTAACTGTTTTCGCAGTATCAATTGAGACTGCATCTTCAGAGTCCAATGCAAGGAGAACATTGTTAATAGAGTCTATATGTTCGGCATAATATTCAACTGCTTCTAGCCATGTACCCCATCTAGTTAAAATTGGCTTTGGTGGCAATGGAATTTCAGGGTACATTTCTTTCAACACGTTAACTCTACTGGGAGCTTTGAGAAATACTTTTTCACTGATGAAATCAACAAATCTACTTTAGGAAATTGTCTCTGACCACTTCTGCCACACGATGAAATGCATGCGCCACACAAGTAAAATGAGTCAATTTAGGATATACAACAGATAATGCTTGTCCAGCTTTGACCATATAAGGGGCAGCATCGCTAATAAAGAATAACACATTATCGTACATAATACCCTTTGGCCACAGGATACCCATAGCTTCGTTGAACAGTTTAACTATAGTTTTGTTATTGCACTTTTCTAGAACATCACAATGTAAAAGAATTCGTTCAGAATATTGTTCACTTAACAAACCGATAACTACATTACCAACAAGTCTACCTTCTTTGTCGGGAGTCTCATCAATGGAAACCCAAATTGAACTATCTTTAATTTCATCTCTTATCTTCTGTATTGTCTCATCGTAGATGGATGGAGCATACGTCTTCCTAAGTGTTGACTCATCCGGGATTGTATGTTGAGTATATTTTTCAAGGAATTCCCTGAAGACCTTATTCTTTAGTTTGTAGAGAGGAATATCAGCAGAGATGAGAGAACGGCACAGGTCGATGTTAAACTCAGATCTTACATTCGATGTTGTTGGTTGTGTTAAAAACAATTGTCTCTGCTTGGAATTTAGTTGTTTGTTGGCCTGATGTTTACTAGTTGTAATGTGTTGTTGCACCAGGAACTTTTGTGTAGATGATACTGCACACTGACACAAATTACAAAATAATATTTTATTGTCAGTTGATAAACCATCTTCTTTAAATTCTGAAATGTAACTTGTTAGTTTTGATTTTAAATTGACTGAATGACGTACTTTTGGCATATTTACCGTCTTTATAGTATGATTTACAAAACTGAACCTATGTGTACTCTGACTGGCATTTAACTGTTGAGCTGCACAACTGAAGTCTGTTAAAAATTTTAAATTAAATTAATACAGTTTTGTAACTTACTTTCCCATTGTTGATAGGACTGCTAATTTTCAAATAACTCTGATGTTAAAGGGATTACTGAACATGTGTTTAAATCTCTATTGTTGAAATGTATTTTTAAAAGTTAATGGAATTTTGTTTTGTTTTATTGTTAAACCTAATATAATATGGACTGTTTTATATGAAATATGGAAAATATATGGAAATTAACGAAAATATGTACTAAACTCTAAAATATGGAAAAATATGGAAAATAAAAGTAGGATTTTTCAACCCTACACATTGTGAAACATAAAGATAATGCAAAATATAAATTATATTAGCTTTATAAGTAAATATGTATTTACATATAAATCCTTTCCTGGTAATAATTATAAATTGAAACTTACCACTGCAATTTCACCTAAATTGCACTGTTAATTATTGTTTTTAAATATTTGCAAAAATTAAGTAAACTCTACAACACCACAAAAGTTACTGCATTTGTAATGCAAGTAACATTAAGGAAGCCGTCAAAAATCAACAAGATTCCAGACTCATCATAGACTGGAAAAAAAAACAGACGTATATCACGGCCTGCTGGAGTATAGTAAACACACAAAACATTTTATAGAAACAATGTTGAAGATAGATATATTTGTTTTCCAAAGTTGCCGTCATTGAACAGAAACCAAGATGGAGATTTCATTGCAACTAATTAGAAATTCGTCTTTCAGGTATGTAATAAACGATCTTCGCACAAAATAATGTACGTTACACGAGCGGTATGTTTGTTTTCATGTTCTCGGAAATTAAAAAAGTTCAACAACGTTTCGCTTTTTCAATCTTTTCCTCGACCATGAAAACGTCAACATACCGCTCTTGTAACGTATATTACTATTACTTTCTTTTTTTCTATTATGGTATTATTTTCATGTTGTTCAGTGTCGATTTTATTATGCTATTATTATTATTATTATTATTATTATTATTATTATTATTATTATTTTGTAATATGTTAGTATTCTGTTCTTTAACTTTTTGTTAAATTTTAACTGCTTGTATACTTTGTGACCTGGTAGAGTGTAAGAGAAGGCCCTATGGCCTTAACTCTGCCAGTATAAATAAATTATTATTATTATTATTATTATTATTATTATTATTATTATTATTATTATTCCATGTATTGTGGGTCCCTATCACCACGGCATGGCGCGTCCTCAGGTTGCGGATCGAGGAGATGGCCTCCAGATATGGAGGGTAGCTGCGAATATATTGAATAAGCAGTCGCGGACAGCCGATGAGGGTGGTCCTCCAGCTTGGGGTTGGGCGAAGGGCTAACAACCCTTCACCGTAAAAAAACACCTTGTTACGAATCCTTCAAATAAGCCTCGGAATGGGACTGATTCTCTGGCACGACCACAGCAAAGACCTTTAGGGAGGCCGAGACGTTGATGGGAGGATAATATTAAAATGGATTTGTGGGAGGTGGGATATGATTATAGAGACTGGATTAATTTTGCTCAGGATAGGGACCAATGGCGGGCTTATGTGAGGGCGGCAATGAACCTCCGGGTTCCTAAAAAGCCAGTAAGTAAGTAATTATTATTATTATTATTATTATTATTATTATTATTATTATTATTATTATATTTTTCTAAACCAGAAATGCCCTCAGTATCATCATTCTTTCCTACTTCAGTCAGAAGGATTTGGGCTACGTTGAATGTTGCTTGCTTTCTAGTTAAATTTCAACTTTCTGTTGTCAACCTGCAATATAGAGTATAATTGTATTCTGGGTTTCAGTTATATAGTATTATGAATGACTTTTCCTCAAGATAATCATCATAGAGCATACGTACCTGAAATTAAAATGAAGTAGACCTATATTTAATTTGCATTTAAAGTTTTATTTATTTTGGTTGATGGATGCTGGCAGAAATGCAGGATGTTGGAAGGTAAGGGAAATCTCCAATGAATTGAAAGACTGTGAACAGACTCTTCTTAGCTTTTATTGAAATAAAAACGACAAACAAATGTTTATATGAAGTTTCTACTAACTTCGTCACCTTCTTTAGAATATTCAGTAGTGAGCATATGTACGTGCTCTATCCCCACAAAATATACTGCAGTTTTCAAAAGTGTTTTACTTTACATTGTTTTTTTCTTATAAACACAACACTTTGTTTTTTTCTCCACATAGAAGCACTGATATCTACAAGAAATTAGATCTAAAAGCTTTTTTTCAGTGTATAACAATATTTCTCCCCTCTCCGTAAACAGGGAAGTTGCTTTACTTTCTTAAAGTCCTTTAGAATTAATATGTAGTCTATATATCTGCAGATATTGACATGATCATTTTTAGATCTTTTCTGGGGCTTGATCACTTTCTTTTTTATTTTTCACTAGTGAGGAAGTGTGTGTATATGTGTGTATGTATGTGTGATAGTGCGTTTCTTTATTGTGTTTATGCAGGATCACTCACTAGCGGAGGGGAAGGTTAAAGGACATCTAGCGGGCGAATGACTGAACTAGTGAGGATAGGTTTCTGGGTGGCCATGGAAAAACTTTCGGTAAAAAGAGAACCGTTTGTTTGAGGGTGGTGAGCGGTGTGATTAGTTGTGAGCTTGCCCAGTATTGCTTCGAGCCACAAACCATGCGGACCTACTTGCAGGTACGTTTACCTGCCTTGTAATGTAATGTATTTTAATAATATACTTTATAATATATTTTTTTTTTTTTTTGGTTTGTATGTTGTGGAATGATTGAGCAATATGACCTTTTTCCGAGGAAAACGTCCATTTCTACTAACAGTCTCCTTGTAAATACAAACGCCGTCGATACTAGCGCCATACATGATGTTCAAAGGTCGGAACAAAAGACTGTGGTTGTCCCGTGCTATATACAAATGGAACACCATTCTTTTTTGTCACATATATAACGTAGATAATAAGAACGACCTTAAGCTTGTTGTACAGTAATGGCGTGTATTTAAAGTGTAGATACTGCCCACTCTGTATCATTAATATTGAAAAGTAATACAAGGTTAAGGCCATCCTTCTCTGATTACAGTGGTAGCTATCTGCTATTACATTTCCTATATGAAAAGTGGCCTAAACAATATTAGTAGTTGTAGACTTGAGGCTACAAATCCGTGATACACTAATCTGAAAAAAAAAATGAAAACAAAGTCTTGTAAAAGTCTTATTCTTCATTGTGTATGTACAGACAGGCTCCTTTGCAGTTGTCGTGAAAGTGTAAGACGATGCGGGGATAGATAGAAAGGGGGTGGCTTAGCCCCCCACGCAGAGCGACTCTGTGCAGGGGCGAGGACCCCTCGATAAAACAAGACTAAGACATACTCTACAGTAAAAATGAAATAAATATGAAGTACCGGGTCTACTCCGTCCTTTTTTATAACTTTTTTATTCTTTTTATAGCTGATTTGGTAGAATACGTTAATATACGCAAATGAAGTGCTTCTGGTATTATATAAACTTGCTTCGTTGGAAAGGACAAACAAAAAGGAAGGAGAACATTGTCACTGGGTTCGCGACACTTCTCGAAAAATTTACAACTGAGTTCCTTTCGGTAGGAGAGTTCTGCGGAGTTAAACAGTGGACACTCTTCAATACCGTCTCTAGAGAGTCCTACGGAGTTGCCAACGGTACTCTTCGGGATTTATAACATCATCATTATAGGGTACTTTGGAGTTACCAATGGTACTCTTCAGGATCCACGAAACAACACCATCATTGCAGAGTACTGTGGAGTTGCTAACAGTACTCTTCAGTATTTTTAAAACAACACCATCATTACGCAGTACTCAGGAGTTAACATTGGTACTCTGAGTATCTTTAAACCAACATTAGAGAGAACTGTGGAGTTACCAGTGGTAGTCCCCAGGACCTTTCAACCAACACCTGTGTTATAGACATTTTCAAGATATCTATAGAGTTCTTGTATCATGTATCACCACCCATACAGAGCAATCACTATGGATATTTATATTTTCACGATCCTTTGTGAAGTGATAGCTTTGCTCTGTATTCACATTGCTAGTACTCTTTCCCTGCTCCGTAAAAGAGTTACAGACGTCCTTCATTGCACTCCCTAGAAAGCGCTGTCGAGATAAAATTGGTATTCATCGCGCTCTCTGGAGAGTACTCTGTAGTCGGAATGGTACTCTTCTGTGATGCCGCTCCCTAGAGATTGCAATGGAGTCGGAGAAGATCTCCTCCTCAATCACAGTCCCTAGAGAGGGCTGGTGGAGTTACAAAAACTAAGTTTCTTCGATGTTGTATTTGGTGCTTGAAGAGAGGCTATGGTACTCTAGAAGGCATTGAGCGGAGTTCCGTAGAGCTGACGATGTGGAACTCTTCAAGACGCTCCATTAGAACTCATTGTGCCGAGAAATATACGAAATGAGGCTGAAGGTAAAGCGTTTTTCATTTGTCTTTTGTTGGATTTCTGTGCGCCGAGTCACACAATCCTATCAGTTCTTGTATATAAAATGGCAGTTTAGAGTCACCGAGCACTTTTTCACTGCACACCGTGTTGTGGGGAGCAGTTTGTCCAACATGTACGTCTGCTTTGCTCTGCACTCGGTTCTTAAAAAAAATACACAACTTCATATCTGCAGCGTCATAACTCGACAGGTGTTCGGGATTGCAAAAAGGGGGGATGGTGAAGGAAAACGTTTTAACTAGAGAAACAATTATGTTTAGTTGCTTTGATATATAGTATGGGGAAAATCAAACTGTGTGCTTGGAAAACCACCACGTATGCCCGAACTTTTGTGTTTTTCACTTAAACCAGATTGTATTTTTTTAATATTTTTTCTTTTTAACTCCGCGATAACACGCATTCATCCACGCACGCACGCACGCATACTATCTTTGAAAAAAAAAATCTGCCCCACAGTTATTTACGCATGGGTCAGGCAAGATTTTTAGAACTATTGATTAATAGTAAACGTTTGATTTACCTTAGAGGCTAGTGTGTAATGTACTGGATATATATTTTTCATTTTTCTTAATATGAATCACGTAGTTTTTTAGTTTAGATTCTTCAGCATTTTTGTATAAAATTATCTGTACATAGTGTTTGGGGTAGGGGATAAAGGGGGAAGCTAATCACATGGAGTATTTACGAAGGGGTGCTCTAACGGAACGATTTTTAACACTTGCATCTTTTCTGTATCCTATCTCTACTCCTGAACAACGAACAAGCGCTTCATTTGTCTCGCTACCTTGTCCTTACCCCCGACCAAACATAACAATCGTAGACTCTACCTAATGGGAACAATAAAGACTGGAAATGAGTGAATATCGTTTTTTTTTTGTAACAAATCGCACACAAGCTTATATATGTATATACGTAATATAACCACAGAAAAAAATTGTGGTCGAAATCTCTATCTTTAACAATATCATATACTTTTTTAAAAATATATCCTTACGAAGGGGGAAAAATATATGTAACGATCCTTCCAGCGGGTCTAACGAAATTATTATCTTATCGATCAACACCTGACGAAAGTCCCTCCATCTTAACCTCTTCCCAGACTCTAGAGAATTTTCTACGCGTTTTTTTTTTTTATAAAGCCCATCATGAATCTTTCCTGTCCGTAACCCTATAATATAATTATATATATATTTTCGTGCGAGAATGAGTAGTTTTTTTTTATTTTGTGTGAATTTATGAAAGAAGAAGGCTCTACTCCATGTGGTATTTCAAAAGAGGACATGGTTATGAAGGCGAACAATCTATAGTTTTCTTCTTTAACCTACATTATGTTCTGTTATATCTTGATGTTGGCTCTTTTACAAAATAAATAATTATATATGTATATATACAGAGGTGTGAAAATTATTAGAATAATCTTAATTTTAGAGGTTTTTTTAATAGTTCCTTCACAAATATTCATTGAATTGATGAATATTGGTATATAATGTTACTATACTGATGTAGGATATATTTACTGCTAACAATGCCGGAAAGCATTGTTGTACAATGGTATTTTTCTTATTTTACAATTGTTATGGGAATTCAGAAATTATTATATTATGTTGGCGGAATTGGGAACATCAAAAATTAATTAAGAAACGCTTTAAACAAGTTCTTATTTGCGTTTACATTGTTGTGAAGGTTCAAATGAACGTATACATCTGTTTTGTGCATATAATTTTTTATGTTTCCAATTCCGCCAACATAATATAATAATTTCTGAATTCCCATAACAATTGTAAAATAAGAAAAATACCACTGTACAACAATGCTTTCCGGCATTGTTAGTAGTAAATATATCCTACATCAGTATACTAATATATACCAATATTCATCAATTCAATTAATATTTGTGAAGGAACTATTAAAAAACCTTTAAAATTAAGATTATTCTAATAATTCTCACACTTCTGTATTTATGTATCATAACACCATGGCAACGATGAGCTTCGTGACCTTCCACCATTTTGTAGTTACACACCGGCCGGCTCAAGATGGCGCTCTCCCTTTAGAACAGCTGATTGTTGCTAGACTATACAAGCCAACACATTACTGTTTATATGTCTTGTTTCACACTACGTTTTGGATTAGATTTCTGTTCAATCTATGATCTCGGATCGTGCTTGTGCTAGCCTCTCGCACCTGTCGCATGCTTCCCGGTCACTGCACCTTACTTGTCCTCATCCAGGAGCACCAGGTCGTCAGCGACCACGTCGCTGATGTGCAGATAGATGATCCAGTACATGAGGTTGAAGCAGATGAAGCAGACCGGGAAGACGATGCGCGAGTACTTGTCGATGTCGCTGGGGGTGATGCCGTACAGCTTGTTGATGTCTTTGCCCGGGTGAATCAGGTGTTGGGGTGCCTGGGCGGCCTCCTCGTCCGCCCGGCCGTTGATGGTGTTCTCCAACGTGCCCCCCTTAGAATGGGCCTTGGGGTCGTGGACTTTGAAACGCACCTCCTGGAACAAAGGGCATGGCCCGGGCCCACACCACTTACAAGGTACACAACACAGCCCGCTCGAGCACAGTCAACAGGCCACAGTGCCCTAGAGCTCGCGCAATGTGATACAGGGTGTCCCAAAAGTAAGCGGTATGTGTTCTTCATATGTAAGCAATGACAAAGGTATGGGGTTGAGTTAATGACTCCTGCGGGATCGTTTGTGCTGTCCCTTCAATCTCTCAACAATCCTGACTCCTTCAAGGACGTAATGCCCTTAAGGGAAGACTCCACTGAAAATCATGAAAATTTTTCCATTTTTTTTTTTAGCTATTTCACTTATTCAGAATTTATATTTTCATACCCCAAATGGATTCAGCTCAATTCTGATTAAAATACTCGTATGTTTAAACTTTTTAAATTAAGGCTGGAAGGGGCGTGGAATTTAAAGAGATGTAAAAATTGTTTTTCATCGAATAATTCTTTTTAAAGTTTCTGATTACAAATCTAGTAACTTTTTGTTGCCTCTCTGAAGTTACTAGATGAATGTAGCGGAGGAGAATATTCATTTATATAAATATTCATTTTATTTTCAAATCTATTTTTCTGTGTTCATTTTTGTTGATTCAACACCAACTTTCTTATGCCAAATATTAATCAATCTGGATGAAATTTTACTGCAAGTATTTTTGAGGTACTGCATGTTTCTATGCATTTATTTTGTGAGAAATGCTGCTAGTTTGTTTTATTAATATTTTTCTTAAGAAATATAATTAATAAATATTAATAAAAGTAGCAGCATTTCTTAAGAAAAATATTAATAAAACAAACTAGCAGCATTTCTTACAAAATAAATACATAGAAACATGCAGCTACCTCATATTTATTCATATTGTGGTAGTCATGTATTATATATATCTACTCTGACGTTCTCTATGGCTGTAAATCGCTGATTGACATTAAATTCATCTATCTATCTATCTATCTATCTATCTATCTATCTATCTATCTATCTATCTATCTATCTATCTATCTATCTATCTATCTATCTATCTATCTATCTATCTATCTATCTATCTATCTATCTATCTATCTATCTATCTATCTGTCTATCTGTCTGTCTGTCTGTCTGTCTGTCTGTCTGTCTGTCTGTCTGTCTGTCTGTCTGTCTGTCTGTCTGTCTGTCTGTCTGTCTGTCTGTCTGTCTGTCTGTCTATCTATCTATCTATCTATGTACCTACCTACCTACTTACCTACCTATCTACCTACCTATCTAATATGAGTAGCCCATAGTCAATTTAAGAGAGCAGTGTATTATGATAATAAATGATTGAAAGGATTTTAGTTTTGTCCTTTAAATGTGCAGAAATTTGATTCGAACAAATGTAACATTTTAAATTCCTTTTGCAGAACGAAAAATGGTATTTGTTCGGATCAAATTTTTGCACATTTAAATGACAAAACTAAAATCTTTCAATAATTTAGCATAATACATTGGTCTCTTATAAATTAGGAATTAAATCTATGGCTTTCCCAAAATACGCCATGAAATGTTTCATATTATAAAACAATTTTTATTTCGAAAAGGAAGCAAAAACGAGTAAAACTGTATTGAAGTTTTTGTTTGAATTACCTTCAAGAATAACCCCATGAAATTAATGACATTATTTACGGTCCACCCTGTACATATAGTCCCATCTTACAGAGATGACCTCTTAACAGACAATGACCCGTTAGCAGGCCTTTTTAGAGATACTTGTCTTCTGCCTTGTTTGGGCAGTTGTCGTGATTTTCCCTTTTTAGACCCCGCCAGTAATGTGTCTGAATTGTCAGTATCTTTATGTTTCTTTGTCATCCAGCCCCCAACAGCTCACGTCTTATCGGATCGTAAGAGATATCCATACAATTGGAATAGTTTATACATGCATATGTCCAAAAATTCTTGATTTTCCAGTTACAGGACTTCACAACGCATGGTAATCGGAACGTCTTTAGCTCCCACATGTGGTTTCTTGCAACAGAAGACATGTTGAACACAGTCTGTGGTTGTCTGGTTAGTGGTTCATGTTGACTGACGTTGTTGAGACCATGTAAACCTATTCCATTAATGCCGTCACGTTTTGAGGTTGTATTTAAAGTCAGTGCTATATCCCCCTCTCAGTATGTGTACAAGACACAGCCATTCCTATAAACAGTGGCGTATCGCTGCACACCTGAAACGCAAACAGTTCTAATTGTGATGACGGTGCAGCTACTACTGTAGCATGAACACCACTTACTTACTGGCTTTTAAGGAACCCGGAGGTTCATTGCCGCCCTCACATAAGCCCGCCATCGGTCCCTATCCTGAGCAAGATTAATCCATTCTCTATCATCATATCCCACCTCCCTTAAATCCATTTTTACATTATCTTCCCATCTACATCTCGGCCTCCCTAGAGATCTTTTTCCCTCTGGCCTCCCAACTAACACTCTATATGCATTTCTGGATTCGCCCATACGTGCTACATGCCCTGCCCGTCTCAAACGTCTGGATTTAATGTTCCTAATTATGTCAGGTGAAGAATACAATGCGTGCAGTTCTGCGTTGTGCAACTTTCTCCATTCTCCTGTAACTTCATCCCTCTTAGCCCCAAATATTTTCCTAAGAACCTTATTCTCAAACACCCTTAACCTATGTTCCTCTCTCAACGTGAGAGTCCAAGTTTCACAGCCATACAGAACAACCGGTAATATAACTGTTTTATAAATTCTAACTTTCAGATTTTTTGACAGCAGACTGGATGATAAAAGCTTCTCAACCGAATAATGACAGGCATTTCCCATATTTATTGTGTGTTTAATTTCCTCCCGAGTATCATTTATATTTGTTATTGTTGCTCCCAGATATTTGAACTTCTCCACCTCTTGAAAGATAAATCTCCAATTTTTATATTGCCATTTCGTACAATATTTTTGTCACGAGACATAATCATATACTTTGTCTTTTCGGGATTTACTTCCAAACCTATCTCTTTACTTGCTTCCAGTAAAATCTCCGTGTTTTCCGTAATCGTTTGTGGATTTTCTCCTAACATATTCACGTCATCCGCATAGACAAGCAGCTGATGTAACCCGTTCAATTCCAAACCCTCTCTGTTATCCTGGACTTTCCTAATGGCATACTCTAGAGCGAAGTTAAAAAGTAAAGGTGACCACTGAAAACCAGAACACACAATGCAGGCGAGTCAAGCCGCAGGTGCACGGTAGGGGTGGGAGAGTGGACAGTTTCGTTTTGAATACGACTAAAGAACGAGACGACATTAATGGAATGCAGTGTACACAAACCAGGGGCGATTAGAGAAGCAGTTTATGCATATTTTGGCGGACGGCACTGCTATAGAGGCTCGTCGTCTGTACTAAGAAAGATTCCCACAGGGAGATGTGTATTTGTGAGCATCTTCCCTGTCTCAGGATCTTCACAGATGAAGCGTAGTTCACACGACATGGAATCGCGATCTTCCACAATAACATGTATGGTCTCAACAATGTCCAGTCCACAGTATAAGAAGAATCAGTAGGGACTCTTGACGGCACCTTTTATGTTGCTGGTACTAAATTCAAGCTCAGTAAGGTCTAGTTCTCAATGAATCCAACTATGTCGCTAGTATCAAACCACTATCAAAATATTAGTAAAATATTTATTTATTTATTTTATTGGTCAGTAATACGAATATTCTTGTATGTATATTATCTATCATTAATATTATGTCGCTAGGAAGTCAAAATACTTATATCCATTGTTGACGTTCATGTTTGTACTTCACGCCGTGATGTATTATGTTGTACTTGGATCAATTCTACCAACATGAGCCTCAAACAGTGACTTGAACGTTAGCGTCAATTAGTGAATATTTTCATGATGATTGCACACGGAAGTAATTATTATTCTGGTTATATTGCCATTCCTTTGCCTCATGTCTTTAAAATTGTTAAAAGATGAGTAATGAATGTTTTCAGTTAATATTAAATTATACCAGCCCTGTCGTAGATGGAGATCCATCTGGTGGAGGATCCAGATAATACACCCGGTTTCGTGACATGCGCACTCAGAATTTGTTCCCACGAAATGGCTGAGGCGTGTCAACTGTATGTTCCCTATACTGTGTCCAGTCAAACTGCCACATGGTGTTAGTGTCTTGTGTTGCAGGAAACCACCTGCGCGAGATAAAGACATTCTGCTTAGCATTTCGGACCTGTTTACATTGTTTAAATATGAGGAACACATTCCTGAAGCTATACCGCTTATTCTTGGGACACCCTGTATAAGATCGTTTGTATATTATGTAACACGACCAAATTACCTTAGAGCTCGCTCTAGGGCTTAAGTTACAATAATATGACATCGTTTATATGAGGTATAATAATGAAGGTACCCATACATCCCGAAAAAGAGTAGGATACAATGTAAGATACCCATACAGCTCGCTCGATGACATATGTAGGTCTGTGTACGTTGCAATATGGTTAGAATATTTCACAGTTCACTCATTGATTTAAATTATAATATAACATTAGGCCTACCTAAGGATAATGTAAGACGACCAGTTCGCTCGAAGGCATAATTATTACATGGCTGTACTGAGTGAAGGTTGGAACATAGCCTAATCAGAGTGCTGCATTGGAGTTAAATCGCTCGCTTGAACTCGGTCGAGTGTCGCATCCTCGAGTGAGATACGATCGGTCGTGATACGCTCGTAATAAATAACACAGTACAAGGTCATCTCACCGACATATCTTATCTTGTATGGAAGGCGACAGATAAGATACACATATGTTTTGCTCACACGGTAAAAAATAAGGCTTTATTTTCTGCGTTTATGACAAACGTTTAATGGAACGTACCAAAACAGTAACAAGAAGTATTAAATAAAATAGTATGAAAAACTTCGATATGCAGTTATTATTGCTAATTAATAATTATTCAATATTTGATTTACCACATATATAATATGATAGGTCCATACATAGTGTTCCGCCTATATACTGCGACAATGTAGAAACGTTTTACAAAATATTATTGATATAGCAGTAGATTAATAACAATATTAGTACAGAGATAACGTCACAGAAAATATAATAAAACGAATAATCATGCTGCACAACTGTTACAGACGCAAAGATTGATACAGTAATTATTGAGATTATTATTAGATTATTATTATTATTATTATTATTATTATTATTATTATTATTACTAGATAACTTGATACAGTTCTTGCATTATCGTGATTGTGTTCTCCATTTATAATAATTACATTTACATTCAATAACATCTATCAGATGTGGCAAAGACAAAATCACTCCTGTGTGGGGGAAATTTACCTACAACATTTATATTACATTTTAAAGCAAGTTTTGTAGTTGTACTATGGAGAGGTTAGTTAAACACTGCAAAGTTTTGAAATGATAAACATCTATGATGTTACTACACAGTTCATCACTGTAACAAGAACTATTGTCTAACGCTCGGCTTATACCGTTCGAGGATTTATCGCTCGTGACAATTTTACCCATCATGCATGTGCGCTACCTATCGGATTATGCTATGAACTACTTGGCGCTCGAGCGAAAACGTCCGATGCAGACCTCTGATAGCGTTGGTAAGTTAGAAGCACCCATAGGTTATAGTGCATGACGTAACATGGTCAGTGGAGTGCATTGTAATATAACATTGTTTAAGGATCCATACAGGACCTATGTAAGTTGCAATGAAACCCATTCTGTGTGATGGGGCAGCTACAAGCGTTACACGTCTCTGCCTCTGTGCAACGTCACAGGTAGCGTCGAGGGGGAAGGGGAATAGCAGAAGATTGCAAAGGTTTCAATGCTTTGTTGCCTACGACCAAGATAAACCATTTGAAAATTACCGGTCACACATCGACAGAGATACAAAAAGAGAATTTTTCGTTTATTTATGGTGCAACACTGTCAAAGGTTACAGCATGTGTAATGCGAAACAGCTAACTGGAAGGCGTTGGCTATAACGGAACTTGGTTTTTGTACCATGGAATTCCTCTCCAGGAGGCCGATGTACATTATTGACTAACAATTGTTGGTTTATGAATAATGTGCTTCACTTACTCGATGATATTTCTAAGAAAACTATTAACAAAATTATATTGATTCCGCTGAAATACTCGAACTGATTCCCAGTTACATCTAAAAGAAATTCGTTGATCAAGAAACGTATTCCACGTAAACTCACCAATTCATGAAAATGTAAAGCAACTTCAATTCATTAAGTGAGGAAATTGGTCTATTTTCCGGCACAGAAAAGTTTTCAAAAACCAAAATTTATATAAAAGATATGTATGCCATAGCACATTTAACTTTACTTTTTTTTTAAATAACTCATTTTCACCTTGTTTTGGGGCTCCTAAACGTTATTATCAAATTTGTGATATTTTGCCATTACTGATTCATTATAAGCCACATATCTCATTTAGGTTTTCATTTCCTTTTATTTCTGTTGTTAATAAGTTGAAATGAAGAAAGTTTTAATATTTGAAAGTAGCTCCCACTTAAATAGGCAGTATTCTTGTAAGAGTACCAGAGGGGTCACCTCCTATAGCTATGCATCACGATCAAGTAGCAACACACAGTCAATTCAGTCAGCATTCATTTAAGAGGGTCTAGAAACCCATTGATCTACAATATTGCTGCCTACCTTAGACATTTTCACAGCACAAAATGATATCATATCGTAAACGGTTAATTTGCGGACTAATCTTTACTGGAACGTTTTTGCTTCTCTTCGTTTTTTCTCTTCATCTTAAATTTTTGACCACAACTTTTGAAACACCCTGTATAATCTTAGCCCTAGACTAATACTGTGTTTTAAAAATGCCGTCCTGAAAAAAGAAAATCGCTCCCTTAATGGTATATTAACTTTTAGCCTAGTATTGTAAACATTAGTAAATGGTTTTTAATGTTCGTGCTTTTTGTGTTAAAACTCCAGTAATGTAAGTTATATCTATATAATTTTGTTGTTCAATCTTACAGATTTTAAATTCACAATATATAGGCTTAGAAGAGTAATCAGTAAATTTATTGAGTATATTTTGATTATCTTTCTTTGCAAAAGATTAGAGAATTGAAGTTGCATCCCACACGATAATGCCATATTGGACGGCTGTCTGAAAATGAACTGAATAAAAGTAGGCCTACGTAAAATTCTGATGAGTAAAATACGACGAAGAATGACAAATTTATATATTGTTTTACGTAATCTGCTGCATTGTTAAGAAACAATAGAATACCATTTGAGATGCTGATCAATGACGATTCCTAGATATTTTTCATAACTGCAACTTCTTTCAAAGGAAGACTTTCACAATAAAAATAAGAACTACAATAAATGTTGCTAAATTTAATTTACTACGTTTATTGAACGATAGTTGAGCAATAGATGTTGAAGAGGAGGGGAATAATGTCGTTTTTTAATATTTAACGAAATAAAATTTAAAATCAAGGTAATCTTTAACTGTATTTACACCTATGTTAGCATTTTTATAATCTTTATCCCAGAAATAACCAATAAAATTTACCACCGAATCATCTGCATACGAATATAAGTAATGTTATGATATTGCGAAAAGTGATCTGAATTTTATGTGAAATTAAATTAATAGAAATTTCGGAATATAGCCTATAGTTCATAGCTTTCATGTGTTAAATATCAGGTTAGGGTACCTTGTTGACTAGTTTCAGCCTGTTGTGGGCATCTTCAGAACTGGGTGATCCTGGTCTATAACTTCTGATTAAATTTCCTGTAAATGTGTTTTTAGAAATAATGCTTGGTCTAAAAAAATAAATGTGTGTTGAAATTTCATGCGGGTGTGTTTTGTGTGCCTCTATATTTCATTGTTCTAATGTGTTTAGTTTCTTTTTTTAAGTTGAATAAAGAAATAATGTCTGTGTTTATGTTAAATAAATGGTTGGAATTGGTGATGTGTTCTGCATATTAAGTGTTTTGTAATTTTGTTATGGCATCACAAATGCCAACCACTTAAATAAATAAAACAATGGAAATTAAACATATTTAATAAAAAACCAGAAATAAACACATTAGAATAAATAAAAAATACAGACAAAAAAAACACACCGGCGTAAAAATCTCAACACACAACTCAATTTCAGAACATACACTTTTTGATTTCAAAAAGTCAGGAAACGCAAAGAAGGCGCAAATAAATAAATAAGATAACAACAGGCTGAAATTATTAAACAAGGTACCCTAACCTAATATTTAACACGTGAAAGCAATAAACTACTGTAATATTCCGAAGTGATGTAGTGTTAAAAGTTGTGTAATCGAGATGTAGGCCTATAATAGAATTTTTTATAATGTAAGAATTATTTTTAAAGTTATGCACAATTCTATAAGACTGCAAATAATATTGTAAGTTAAAACTAGTCGGTAAAAAATGCACAATTCTATAAGACTGCAAATAATATTGTAAGTTAAAACTAGTCGGTAAAAGTGAAATATTTAAGACAAAGGCTAAAGAATGATTAGTCCAGTCGGATGTGCATAAGTACTTCAGTACATCGTTATCCGTTAGGGGGCGCTAATCGCTGGAGAGCTACTGCAATTGATAAGTAGCCATGAAGGTGGTGATAGAACAGACAAAATGTCCTTTTTTTTTTTTCTTTTCTGTAATGGCTGACCCTCTTTGTCTGTATCTGTGATGTGTTTACTGTATAATGTGATATGCGTTGCACTAAATACTGTACCTCTTTGCTGTTGGCGAGCTTGTATTGTGCTTTGTAAACATTGTTGAAAGACATCATTGATAAGGCAGGTTTAACCCAATAAACGATGTTATATTACATAATAATTCAACATTGGTGTATGCTAAGGTTGCAGTCGCATAGTGTATTTAAAAAGAGAACACAACAACGTTACTGATTGTCCATTTTTTTAACATTTATACAGAAGGGTAAGTAATATCATTAATTTTGGGGATTATTCTTTGAGATATTTCAAACGAAAAAGTTTCATACTATTCTGCTCGTTTTTGCTTCCTTTTCGAGATAAAAATAATTGTTTTGTGCGAGATCGTGCGTATTTGCTTGGTTTCCGCACAAAACCAATCCGCGGTAAGTCTAAAATTCCACATTCAGTATTCCCAACCTAACACACATAACAATTTCCCTCTTCTTACCGCTTAAGTGAAATATTGATTTTACTGCTTTAGGCTTTTAACATATTGTTTTTAGAGACGTTCAATATAGTAATAATTATAAATTGAAACTTACCACTGCAATTTCACCTAAATTGCACTGTTAATTCTGTTAATTATTGTTTTTAAATAGTTGCAAAAATTAAGTAAACTCTACAACTCCACTAAAGTTACTGCATTCGTGATGCAAATAACATTAAGGAAGCCGTGAAAAAATCAACAAGATTCCAGACTCATCAGAATGGGGGAAACAGACGTAGGCTATATCACGGCCTGCTGGAGTATAGTAAACACAGAAAACATTTTAAAGCAACAATGTTGAAGATAGATATTTTTGTTTTGCAAATTTGCCGTCATTGAACAGAAACCAAGATGGAGATTTCATTGCAACTAATTAGAAATTCCTCTTTCAGGTATGTAATAAACGATCTTCGCACAAAATAATGTACGATACACGAGCGGTATGTTTTCTTTCAATTCTCGAAAATTAAAAAAGCTCAACTACGTTTCGCTTTTTCAACCTTTTCCTCGAACATGAAAACTTCAACATACCGCTCTTGTAACGCATATTACTATTATGTGAAACATTTCATAGCGTGTTTTGAAAAAGCTATTGATTTAATTCCAAATAAACTGAGTTAATTTAAGATAGCAGTGTATTATGATACACGATTTAAAAAATTTTAGTTTTGGCCTTGAAATGGGTAGAAATTTGATTCGAACAAATGTAACATTTTGTTGTGCAAAGGAATTTTACAATACTACATTTGTTCTGATCAAATTTCTGCATATATAAAGGACAAAACTAAAATTCTTTCAATCATTTATTATCATAATACACAGCTCTCTTAAATTGACTGAGCATATTGGGAATTAAGTAAATGGCTTTTACAAAACACGCTATGAAATATTTCATATGAAACAATTTTTATCTCTAAAAGAAAGAAAATACAAGGAAAACTGTATTAAACTTTTTTGTTTGAAATATCTCAAAGAATAACCCCCTGAAATTAATGACATTCTGTATATTCGGCACACTTTTAAAATGTAAACTACGTCGGTATAATATGCGAATGGAACTAATTAAAACTCTGGAGCTCACAACACAATAAATACTCACAAATAACTGTAACTTTGATTGGTAAAATTTAAAGCCTTATAACTTAATTAAGACAGGATTACGGCACATTTATGTGGCATGGGCAGAACACGGCACAGACACACAAAACAATTGAATGGCGTTATCGATAGTGTTAGAATTTCAGTTGATATAAACAAATACGTATCTTATGTGAACGAAACAGAAATGTGCAGAGAAAAATTGGTCAGAAATACCTCCAGCCTTCCAACGCCACTGCTCACATTGTGTTTGAAGTTTGAATTTCGAATGAGCTGTAAACAGAAGAATAATTGATGCTAGAAAAAAGAAAACTGCATTCAGATTTGCGTACAGTAAACTCTGGCACTTGATTACCTCTTTCAGCATAGTTTGCTAGATTTTGCTTGCTTACTTTGACTAAACTTTTCGAGGATTGGGCCCGAGAAGGATCTTTGTACTTTGGCTTGAATCCGATGCTGGCAGGTGCACCATCCTGCCTCAGCCCTGACACAGCCAGGTCCCTCCCCAGACGATAAGTTCTACCTATATCAGCATAGGAAATTCGTTACGTACCCCAATCTGTTATTAATTACTAACAGTCTTACTAAAATAAACCGTGTATAGTTTTTATACGAGACTTATGCAGAGATGAGACAGAAAACGTTACTAATAAACCGTGAATAAGCTATGGACGTATAAACAGGCTGTAACTATACAATGAGAATTGCTTTCCTGTAGTTATATACACGAAACCCCTTGTTTAAGCGTTGTATTTAGGGAAAAAATGGCCGCCCCTCTACAGCTGTTCGTATCGACTGTCATTTTATGATGATGGTTACCTTGTAACCACAGAATAAACCAAAGATCATAGAATTATTATAATAATATTGCTGTAGCTTGTACTCTTTGACCAAAATGTAGTGTGGTAATCGATTAGAGCCAGTTGTACTATCGATATTTAACACGCCACACTAGAGCGCTCTACCGGATCCAGTAGAGAACCTCAGATATTCTATTACCTTTCGTAACGAAGTAATGACGAAACTATGACGTAGCTGTGTAACAGTTATACTGTTATACACGACGTATGTAGTGATTATTAGTAAGGAATTTACACACGACTTATAAACGAGCTACTCATTGTATAAGTATAAGACAGTTAAACGTCTGTATATAGAGTTTTTATTAGTAAGACCGTAAATATGGGAAAGTTGAACTATTTATATTATGCTGGATATTACAAGTGTCCTTTTTTTCCATAAATCTCAATACATATTATCATTAAAAGAGAATTTCGTGACATATTTGTCCTTATCCAGCATTCTGTCCGTATCTTCTCTTTCTAGACAATATTCAGGTTGTATTTCGTAGACCTTTCAGTTATACGAGGTCACCGTTAAGTTGTATATTCCTTATACCAGCATCCGTGACGTCACGACAGACGTGCCATGTCTTTCAGTCGAGTAGGTTAATCCCTATACCGATACGGTTTTAAATAATATGACAAAAATGAAGCAACAGAGCTTCAGGTACCTTAACTTCAAATAAACACTTTCAAAACTAATTTTAATACAAGAAAATATGCACTTCAAATATAATAAAAACTCATATGAATTAGGCCCATATACCTGGGGTTTCTGGCGGCCGTGGGAGAATCATTGTGTGTTCTTTTGTGTACACAGTGGTGTTACTAATAATCTCCCAAAATGGGTGATCTCCACAATATTTCCCATAATTAGTAAATCACACAGTGAACTCTCTATCACTATAGCCTAGTACATTTGACATATAAACCTAACAGATAACTCCTCGCTACGTTAAAATCGGCAGCACTTTGAAGAGAACAACCGCCAGGATCGCCACCCGTCCGCCGTAAACGAACACGAGATGGCAGCACAGTCGCTATTGCAATTCAAATGAAAATTATGACGTGACTCCTTATGTAACAACTAGATGGCAGCGTAGTAAACCTGACAAAAGTTGTTAACCTCAAAGGCTATAATCGCGACATATCTGTTACATATATGATCTAGGCATATAAATCAATGATCATTTTTTTCTACTTTCATTTCGAAAAGGTTTATAAAATACAGACATAAACATATTTACCAGGTTCAAAATCGGCACGCTGTATAGCATGAATCCACTTTCTCGTCTTTCTTTCTTTGTCACAAGGAAAAGCAAATGTTGAAACGGGTTTTTCCTTAATCCCGGTTCACAATAAACCGGGAACGGAAACGAGAACGAGAACGGCAATATTGTTAAAATAAATGTATTTAAATGTGAGCATACACAATTAACTATTGTGAATGCTCACATTTATTTTACCATTAGTTCCGTTCTCGTTCTCGTTGTCGTTTCCATTCCCGGTTTATTGTGAACCAGCCTTTACTTGAACGATAATTAGATGCATAACCTGATACATACACATTCGCCTGTACCACTAACAAAAATAAATACCGGTTACTGAACATAATTAATGCTATAAAAGTTGAAATGGTTCACATAACCTAAAAATGCTTACTGTCTTCGTAATAGCAAGCCACCAAATCATTCTCAAACGACATTGCAACACCAGTACAAACATTGCAACACAAAAATATGTTTTATTAATGGTTCACATTACTGACTTTATTTTAAAACGCTGAGAAACCGCTTAATCACATCACCATTACCAAAAACACGTCTCGTGTGGCGTCATACAAACAACTGTCAACGAAATAAAACCGGAACTTCACGAAGCGATATCTCAGCATCAGAATTACTTAAAATATTAATTTATTAAATTTAAGTAATATATTAGATGTCACACTTCATTTCCATTTCGTATGTACAATATTACTAAATATGTATTAATTATTCAAAGCATTTGACGTTAGCAAATTCAGTCAATAGAACGAAATGCCGTCCTCAAAAGTACCATCAATCTGACAGATGTTGAGATTACAACATTTATGAAATTGAAATTGCCTCTTTCACAGTCGTTAAACAATTGACATTCGTCAGCTCGTTTCAGACGTGGTGGCTGGAATTGCCGATAAGAGTGTGTTCCGGTTGAAAACATTCCAAGATCGTACAATGAAGATAGCATGCAGGACTTAAGCGCTATTCCTGTCTTCAATTAGCATATAGAGCTTAGAATGCATGGTTGTTCTTTTGTTTAGTCAGTATCACCAACTGTTTCCCCGTAAATCAATTAGCATGAATCCATTGTAAGTGCGAAATCCTATTTCCACATCTACATCTTCATCTTCTAATTCCATGTCCATTGTATCTAAAGAAAATGACACTCCTTCATAACAATTGTTCACTTAATTAATATATTAATCAGGTTATTTGTAATTATATTATAAAATATTTAAATTAAATTATGATTTCAGCAGATAATGAAAATGTATTTCTGTTATAATAACAAGAGAAAAGCGCAGTTAACATTGTTAAACCTGTATTTCGCTTTTCTCAATTGGCATTACTGAATAACATTCAATTTCATTATTGCAATAATCGATATTAATCTATTTCAACTTCAGAATGTTTGAATAGGTTAAGTATTCATAAATAAACAATTATTAATATGTTGTGAACGCATTTTAGGGATATATTATTTACAGTTTTATTTTATTCACGAAATAGTCCTAATGAATGTCACTCGAGGTTTCTTTTTTCAATGCTTTACAAACGTTCCGACTAGGCCTACTGTATACGAGGCTGTTATAGCGAAAACTCAACGCTGAGCGAAAACCGAATTCACAAGATGGAATCCTGCGCAAGACATGGAAGTTCGTCCGTTGTTAATGTGAACCCAGTATCATCAGAATCAGCTATAATATTAAATAATGGAGTTTTAAGTATTATTTCTACTCTGTTATTTTATATCTTTAAATATTTTACAGATGCAGAAATTTATTATTTTATGGATCCATTATAATTACTTAATTCTCATTAGAAAAAAAATATCAATTTGAATGGCTAGTTTATTTGATGTAAAGATACCACAAATGAATGTATGATAATAGTGCCACCTATTGAGAACTGGCAGCACTAGCGCCAGTGTGCTTTCTACATATAGTCATCTGCCGAGGTTACAGCTCATACTCCCCTATTCGCATATTGCCTCCGAGTGGCCACTGTAGTCTGTAGTAGCTGAGGTGGCAGTGTTTGCCTACTACTTTCGAGCGTCGGTTCGATTCCCAGTTGAGCTGATTATCAGATTGGGTTTTTCCAGTTGTAAGACGAATGTCAGGTGGGCAGGGCATAGTTGCGCCCCACGGTCAGATAAGATGCAGCAGATAAAAAGGGTCCCTGTTTTGTGGGCATAGTTGCGCCCCGAAGAAATCAGGTAGCAGAAGGGACATGGCATAGTTGCGCCCCGAAGAAATCAGGTAGCAGAATGGACATGGCATAGTTGCGCCCCGATGAAATAGGTAGAGAAAAAGACATTACGGAAACTCGAGTCTCGTAATCAACCAACCATATTGATTTCTTATTCGATTTAATATTTATTATCGATACTGTAAAAATGAACATCATAAAGTTGGCAGTATTTTATTAACTGACATATTCAACTGACTGAGCCGTTGGCATTTTATTAGCGATTTTCACACCGTGTGTGGCGTATAGTGAGAATAATTTAAAATGAATGTTAACTTTAGTGAAAAGGGTGAAGAGTTAATAATTCACAATGGTTCTAAGTTTCAATATTCGAAACCCTGTACCGGAAGTTAAGATATCGATGTAGAAACAAAAATGCAGTTCATTTGTTGTGTGATCGATAAAAAGTGTTATTTTAGATAGCAAAATTGATCACATGCTAGGCCTACCTGATTTCAATGCAGTTATCACTGTAATATTTTTAAGTAATTTGTTTATATTATGACAATCACTTTCGTGTGTACTATACCCATCGGGGCGCAACTATGCCATGTCCCTTCTGCTACCTGATTTCTTCGGGGCGCAACTATGCCACGTCCCTTCTGCTACCTGATTTCTTCGGAGCGCAGCTATGCCATGTCCCTTCTGCTACCTGGTTTCTTAGGGGCGCAACTATGCCATGTCCCTTCTGCTACCTGGTTTCTTAGGGGCGCAACTATGCCATGTCCCTTCTGCTACCTGGTTTCTTAGGGGCGCAAATGCCATGTCCCTTCTGCTACCTGGTTTCTTAGGGGCGCAACTATGCCATGTCCATTCTGCTACCTGATTTCTTCGGGGCGCAACTATGCCATGTCCATTCTGCTACCGGGTTTCTTAGGGGCGCAACTATGCCATGTCCCTTCTGCTACCTGGTTTCTTAGGGGCGCAACTATGCCATGTCCCTTCTGCTACCTGATTTCTTCGGGGCGCAACTATGCCACGTCCCTTCTGCTACCTGATTTCTTAGGGGCGCAACTATGCCATGTCCCTTCTGCTACCTGGTTTCTTAGGGGCGCAACTATGCCATGTCCCTTCTGCTACCTGATTTCTTCGGGGCGCAACATGCCATGTCCATTCTGCTACCGGGTTTCTTAGGGGCGCAACTATGCCATGTCCCTTCTGCTACCGGGTTTCTTAGGGCGCAACTATGCCATGTCCATTCTGCTACCTGATTTCTTCGGGGCGCAACTATGCCACGTCCCTTCTGCTACCTGATTTCTTAGGGGCAGCAACTATGCCATGTCCCTTCTGCTACCTGTTTTCTTAGGGGCGCAACTATGCCATGTCCCTTCTGCTACCTGGTTTCTTAGGGGCGCAATATGCCATGTCCCTTCTGCTACCTGGTTTCTTAGGGGGCAACTGTGCCATGTCCCTTCTGCTACCTGGTTTCTTAGGGGCGCAACTATGCCATGTCCCTTCTGCTACCTGGTTTCTTAGGGGTGCAACAATGCCATGTCCCTTCTGCTACCTGATTTCTTCGGGGCGCAACTATGCCATGTCCCTTCTGCTACCTGGTTTCTTAGGGGAAAACTATGCCATGTCCCTTCTGCTACCTGATTTCTTCGGGGCGCAACTTATGCCATGTCCATTCTGCTACCTGATTTCTTCGGGGCGCAACTATGCCATGTCCATTCTGCTACCTGATTTCTTCGGGGCGCAACTATACCATGTCCCTTCTGCTACCTGGTTTCTTAGGGCGCAACTATGCCATGTCCCTTCTGCTACCGGGTTTCTTAGGGGCGCAACTATGCCATGTCCATTCTGCTATCTGATTTCTTCGGGGCGCAACTATGCCATGTCCCTTCTGCTACCTGATTTCTTCGGGGCGCAAATGCCACGTCCCTTCTGCTACCTGATTTCTTCGGGGCGCAACTATGCCACGTCCCTTCTGCTACCTGATTTCTTCGGGGCGCAACTATGCCACGTCCCTTCTGCTACCTGATTTCTTCGGGGCGCAAATGCCACGTCCCTTCTGCTACCTGATTTCTTCGGGGCGCAACTATGCCATGTCCCTTCTGCTACCTGATTTCTTTGCGCAACTATGCCATGTCCCTTCTGCTACCTGATTTCTTCGGGGCGCAACTATGCCATGTCCCTTCTGCACCTGATTTCTTCGGGGCGCAACTATGCCATGTCCCTTCTGCTACCTGATTTCTTCGGGGCGCAACTATGCCATGTCCCTTCTGCTACCTGATTTCTTCGTGCAACTATGCCATGTCCTTCTGCTACCTGATTTCTTCGGGGCGCAAATGCCATGTCCCTTCTGCTACCTGATTTCTTCGGGGCGCAACTATGCCATGTCCCTTCTGCTACCTGATTTCTTAGGGGCGCAACTATGCCATGTCCCTTCTGCTACCTGATTTCTTCGGGGCGCAACTATGCCATGTCCCTTCTGCTACCTGATTTCTTCGGGGCGCAACTATGCCACGTCCCTTCTGCTACCTGATCTCTTCGGGGCGCAACTATGCCATACCGTGTCAGGTAATCACATGACGAATCTTTACCTAATGTCACTAAGTACCATATCTGAGTAGTGTGCAAGCGTGTACCGCTATGGATTCACGTCTTTGAGTCAGATTGTGTATCTTTGTAGCGGTGTCAGTGCAACCAACCTGATATCTGTAATTTAAGCAACTACAATTACGGTTATTTATGATTGAAGAAAGTATCAAAAATCACGATCACATTGGCCAAACCCGGGACCTCCAGAATGCGAGAATAGTGATTTACGTCTGAGCTATGCTGGTCCATAATTTTTACTTTAGTATACTGTGAAACGTATCTGCAGAATGACTTCACCTGGAACAATGAAATTTTGCACATATTCAATACAGACCTGTAAGTGGTATGTCCCTTCTTTTCTCTGATACGACGCATAATATGGAATTCAAATATAAAAACATAAAACTATACTCAGTAAGAAATTTACTGACGCTTTCTGAATGGGAAAACATCAACATATTTGACTCAAGGAAGTCTTAGCGTAGTTTCAAACGATACAGTAATTATATGCATATCGCAGTGAAATAAATTATTACTAATAAAGGTAATTATTTTCGTACAAAATAATTTGTAGGGCACATTTGCAACATATGAATTTCTAAAGTTTCATAAACATGTATTTCAGTAACATCTACGTGTTTTACAACATTCACAAAGATGAAATGTGTAATGCAGAAGTTATAAAACTCAGCAGTGCATCTCCATAAATATCACCACGTGATGAAAAATGAAAACTACTTCCAATTTCACAAACATGTATTTGAAAGTTTCTTTGTAGTAAGCGACTTTACAGATAATGGTAATGTCCTCCAGTTTTGACGAAAACAAAGCTCGTACTCATAGCTGCAACAGAAGTTGCTTTCGAACATTGGTTCCCGTGCAATAAATTGTCTAGGACTTTGCAACGATTTTCGAAATCTTGTGCAGTGTTTGCTGTTCACATATATATTGTATGTACCCTCTCTGTACAGTAGCTTTCGCCATACATCTCATGTTAAGAACATATTCCGATTGTTGCCACTTCTAGTTGACTAGTATTTTCATAACCTCTGAAACATTTTCAGATCTCCTTAATCTCTGACTGCTCTATCTATTTATTTTTCGTTATTAATGTGGCACGCTGCATATTTCCCTGTGCCGTCCATCTTCATTTTCATTTTCCTCCTCCCAGCATTTCGATGCCCAGCAAGATCAGTTCTGCCTCGTTTTCTTCTTTCTGGTGGATGCCAGGTCAGAACCAGTTCTCTTTGTATGGTCAGTTTTGTAGTAGAAATCAAGCTTTTAAGGGGAGAGGATGGTATTTTTGATGAAAAATAACTAAATTTTCAAAAAAATAAAAATTCTTTCAAATTCTGCGATATCTGTGGATCGCCATTTTTAAACTTCCTGCGTTATGGATTTTTAAATCACTCTCCCACTTTTATTGTTGTTTCCGGTAAATTAAATTTTCAAAAAAAAAAGTTTTTCTTTAAAATACTCTTTGATATGTGTGGAATGCATTGCATAATATTTTGTGGGTCTTAGTGCCCTTATCGGATGTTGAGACGTCATTTTTAAACTTCCTACGTTATGGATTTTTAATTTGATATGTGTGGAATGCATTGCATAACATTTTGTGGGTATTTGTGCTCTTATCGGATGTTGAGACGTCATTTTTAAACTTCCTGCGTTATGGATTTTTAAATCACTCGCCCACTTTTATTGTTGTTTCCGGCAAATTAAATTTTCAAAAAAAAGTTTTTCTTTAAAATACTCTTTGATATGTGTGGAATGCATTGCATAACATTTTGTGGATATTTGTGCCCTTATCGGATGTTGAGACGTCATTTTTAAACTTCCTGCGTTATGGATTTTAAATCACTCTCCCACTTTTATTGTTGTTTCCGGTAAATTAAATTTTCAAAAAAAAGTTTTTCTTTAAAATACTCTTTGATATGTGTGGAATGCATTGCATAACATTTTGTGGGTATTTGTGCCCTTATCGGATGTTGAGACGTCATTTTTAAACTTCCTGCGTTATGGATTTTTAAATCACACGCCCGCTTTTATTGTTGTTGCCGGCAAATTAAATTTTCAATTTTTTTCTTTACAATACCCTTTGATATGTGTGGAATGCATTGCATAACATTTTGTGGGTATTTGTGCCCTTATCGGATGTTGAGACGTCATTTTTAAACTTCCTGCGCTATGGATTTTTAAATCACACGCCCGCTTTTATCGGTTTCCAGTAACTTCATTTTTTTTTGCTACATTGCCAGACAAAAATGGATATAATTTCTGAACTATTAAAGATACATGCATGAAATTTAGAATACACATTCTTTAGACTATTACGAAACTTTTCTCTGTAATAGAATTTTGTTAATTGGTTTAATTTAAAAAATACGTCCGTTTGTTTGCAAGAAAGGAAATCAGAAAATTGTTACTGAATTTTAATTGTTTATTTTACAAACGTAGGGACTAATATCAAAATTCTGTTACAGACAGTTTGTAGAACATACTTTTGCAAATACATTGCAAAAACTGTTTGAATCTATCTTTAAAAACGGTTTAGATATATCGGTTTTAGTACAATCCTGCATTGGGTATTTTTTTTTCAAATTTGGGCCCCCAAATATTTTTTTTTTCAAAATATTTTTATTTGGTTGAGTTGCCACAGCTATGAGCTCTCTACATACAAAAAATTAATAATTTATACCAAATAGAAAAAAAGTTTTTAAAAATACCATCCTCTCCCCTTAAATTGTTTGTAGATATCATAATTTAACTTATTTATTTTGCAACAGTTTTTCCCTGTTGTGAAGAATGTATACAAAATCGTTGTCACAATCACGTTCCTGTCTAGTAGATCGTATCAAGTCTATGTCTGTTGTGTGTATTCGTGTAAGTTAACATTTTGCAGTTGCTAACAAATATTGTAACGGTCTATAGAGACAACAGAGTGAATTTCGTTTCACTACACAGTCATTCCAGATGTGCGGAATGTTAAACTTTTACTATTTTCAAACTAAATGTATTGAAAATAACATGGCTTTCGTCAACTTTTCTTATTAAAATCAATTTAGAGGTACAGTATCATTTTACAGAAGAAAGTTGTTTGAATAAAATGTATTATTATTGCAGGAAAATAAAGAAAACGTTCCGTCACGGATGTTACAAAATTTCTGAACTCACTTCACATCTTACTAACAAAAAGTGTAAAACTCAGGTCTCTGTCTCAAGCAAGAAGAGATTCATTCTCATAATGCCCATGTGAAAGCTATGCAAATCTCATGGCATCCAATTACTTCACAAACAAAGTTTGGTGTCTCTTGAGGCTATAATTGTTCAGACCATTTCTTTCTTGGTCGTCTCAGTCCATATCTATTGCGCCTGCAGTCTCTTCTTTAGTAACTCCTTTTATACTTTTTTTCTTGTCCTCAAGTATTAGAGAATGATATCCATTATGGCTGCAATCTTTAAAGCCATCTCTTCTTCAGTCGTTGCAATTTCTTATTCCATTTCGTCTATAGTTATCAATCTATGTTTAGAAAACCGTTTTACGTCTGTTCTTTGTAGTTATCTAGCTTCTATAGTAATCTCTTTCATCATTTGAACTGAAAATTTGCATTCGATTTGTTGTACTTTCTTTTTCTTAATTTGTTAGTTCTTGCACTTACCGTAGTGAACTAAAATTCTCAACTCTTTTACCAATTAGGTTTACAGATACATCCTCGCGTCTGTATGTTAATAAACATGGGTGAATTACGTTCAGAGTTGTCTATATATAATTGTGTTATTTGTAGAATTTTAGTTTAGAGTGTCCATCGAATTTTTCAGCCTAGTTTCTGAAGTAGGCTATGCTTGCTATTGTACGTATGATCATTCACGATTAGCGAGTTTCCACGGCCATCTGACATAATAAAAAGGTTAATCGTTCATTTCAGTGGATAAGTATGAATTTAAATTGTTATCTGAAACAATTGACGGCTCAAGGTATGACAAACTTCCATGTACAGGTATGTTATTGTCATTCAACAGTTGCTATAAAATGCATACTGAGAAAGATAATATTTTATTATCAAGTTTTGATGTTATATTTCGGTTAAAAGTTTCAGTTATAATTCTTGCAGAGAAAGATGATATGAAAGATAGATCACTTTGTCGAAGGCGTAGAACTATAACAGTTCTGCATTTGGTGTCACTATCTTTTAAAAGATTTTTTAATGAAAATACTGCTGAAAAAAATTTAAAAAAATAATAATATTTTGACAACAGGATTAAAAATTAAGCAGAATTAGAATGTAAGGAAATATTTGAAAGTCAAAACAATATTTAATTATTTGGATTCTGATATAGGGCCTATTACACGAAATTGAAAAATAAGTTAAATGAAAATGAAGGAAGTTACAAGTATCTTAGGAAAGTTCACATTATATTCGTTTAAATTTTTTTCCTGTGATTAAAGTGTACAACACAATTGAAGGACTCCCTACCAAAAGGGGTGGCTCCAATTTTTGGTCAAATTAATGTTTTGCTTCTTTCACACGCTAAAGAATATGAATTATATTCTTCATTATGAATTATTAACATACAGTAATTTTAGTTTCGTCCTTTAAATGTGCAGAAATTTGATCCGAACAAATATAACTTTTCGTTTTGCAAAGGAATTTTACAATGTTAAATTTATTCGCATCAAGTTTATTGACATTTACAGGGCAAAACTAAAATTCTTTCAATCATTTATTATCATAATACACTGCTCTCTTAAATTGACTGAGCATATTGGGAATTAAATCAATGGCTTTCCCAAAACACGCTGTGAAATCTTTCATATAAAACAAATTTTATCTCGAAAATGAAGCAAAAACGAGCAAAATTGTATGAAACTTTTTTGTTTGAAATGTCTTAAAGAGAAACTCCCTAAAATTAATTTACGGTCCACTCTGTATGTATGTCTTGTGTTGCAGTTTATGATATCCGCACAGTATATGTCTGTTTTGTGTGTTCAGTGCAAATGTGGGTAATTATATCCAAATTTAATGTAAAATGGAGTATCTCTCTTATTTGTTTATATTCCTCCCCCTAAATTGCTGATTGTAATAAATTAGTGAGTGATAAAATGAAACTCCTCGATACCCAGGACATACTCTGGAAAGGAAAGAAGCTGAGTTAAAATTTGAATTTTTAGAATGTTTTTGTTGTTTTGCACAACTTTGTAAAAGTGGAGCTACCTCCTTTTTAGAATGTTTTTATTGTTTTACACAAATTTGTAAAAGTGGAACTACCTCCTTTTAGAATGTTTTTGTTGTTTTGCACAACTTTGTAAGAGTGGAGCTACTTCCTTTTAGAATGTTTTTTTTCTTTTACACAAATTTGTAAAAGTGGAACTACTTCCTTTTTTGAATGTTTTCTTTTAAAAGTGGAACTACCTCCTTTTTGAATTTTTTGTTGTTTTACACAACTTTGTAAAAATGGAGCTACCTCCTTTTTAGAATGTTTTTGTTGTTTTACACAAATTTGTAAAAGTGGAACTACCTCCTTTTTTAGAATGTTTATGTTGTTTGACACAACTTTATAAAAGTGGAGCTACCTCCTTTTTTAGAATGTTTTTTTTTTCTTTTACAAAACTTTGTAAAAGTGGAGCCACCTCCCTTTTTAGAATGTTTTTGTTGTTTTACACAACTTTTAAAAGTGGAGCTACCTCCTTTTTAGAATGTTTTTGTTGTTTACACAACTTTGTAAAAGTGGAACTACCTCCTTTTTTAGAATGTTTTAATTGTTTTACACAAATTTGTAAAAGTGGAACTACCTCCTTTTTAGAATGTTTTTGTTGTTTTACACAAATTTGTAAAAGTGGAGCTACCTCCTTTTTAGAATGTTTTTGTTGTTTTACACAACTTTGTAAAAGTGGAGCTACCTCCTTTTTTAGAATGTTTTTGTTGTTTTACACAACTTTGTAAAAGTGGAGCTACCTCCATTTTTAGAATGTTTTTGTTGTTTTACACAACTTTGTAAAAGTGGAACTACCTCCTTTTTTAGAATGTTTTTGTTGTTTACACAACTTTGTAAAAGTGGAACTACCTCCTTTTTAGAATGTTTTAATTGTTTTACAAATTTGTAAAAGTGGAACTACCTCCTTTTTAGAATGTTTTTGTTGTTTTGCACAACTTTGTAATAGTGGAGCTACTTCCTTTTAGAATGTTTTTTTTTTCTTTTACACAAATTTGTAAAAGTGGAACTACCTCCTTTTTTAGAATGTTTTTGTTGTTTTGCACAACTTTGTAAAAGTGGAACTACCTCCTTTTTTAGAATGTTTTTATTGTTTTACACAAATTTGTAAAAGTGGAACTACCTCCTTTTTTAGAATGTTTTTGTTGTTTTACACAACTTTGTAAAAGTGGAGCCGCCACCTTTTTAGAATGTTTTTGTTGTTTTACACAACTTTGTAAAAGTGGAGCTACCTCCATTTTTAGAATGTTTTTGTTGTTTCACACACTTTGAAAATGTTGCTACATCCTTTTTAGAATGTTTTTGTTGTTTTACACAACTTTGTAAAAGTGGAGCTACCTCTTTGTTCAGGAAGCCCTTCATTGGTCCTTCCAATTCTGCTGTGTGTTAGAGAATTTTAGATTCTTTAGCCAAAAGATTTAAGTAGGATTAACATAGTTACAAGGGACTTCTTGAAGGGAAAACAGTAGAGAACATACTTTTATAGCAGACAAGACGTAAGGGAATGTTAGAAGAATAATTGGAAGTAAACATATCCACAAAATCGAATAATATAAAATCAGTAGAATAGAATAGAATGATTAAAATAAAATAATGATTACGAATATAATTATTAAAAGGATATTTGGACTACGACTGGTTGAAGTCGAAACAAACAGTAAGAGTTTAATGTGTGACTGGAAGTGGTGGTGGTGATGATGATGATGATGATGATGATGATGATGATGATGATGATGAGGAGGAGGAGGAGGAGGATGACAACAGTGATGATGTGTTATGATACAGTAATTACATTCGGTGAAAATTGTTGGTGATCAAAGCAATAGACTAGTAGTATAGTCTAGATGTGAGTAAGATAAAAATGCTTAAAAAATCAACATTCCTTTTCCAATTGTGAAAGTATAAGAAAAGCGAAGAACAATGAAAGCTCGGCATATACATATCATTGCTTGTTGATACTTGTGATAAAACTGCATTGCGTAGATTATTGACTCCTGGTACAAGTGAGAGAAGAATGTGAGGTGGCCAGTTGCATCGTGCCCAATCGTGGAAAACGTTCTTCAGTAATACCGTCAAAGCTCTGCTTTAATTGGTGCCCGCAGTGACCATAACCTGCCAAAATATGCTATTTTGATTTTTTTCTCTCTGAAAAATACCGTTAAAACGGCAGTAGAAAGTTTTTGAATAGGCCTCAAACCTGCCCAATTATGAAAAGATTTATTCTCTGTACTTGAGAAATAAGCCTAAATTTCTATCTATTCAATGCTGACAGTGAAACGTTCTGATTATAACGTACCAAATTGTGGGAAGTGTTCCGCAGTATTTGTTACGGAGTGTCGTTCTTGATCACGAGTGATTTCGGTCTTTACTATGGAGGTCCGACAAAACTTGTACCGAGAGTTTCAAGTGATCAGTGAAAAGTTCGTTAAAATAACGTGCCCAGTCGTTGAGAATGCTTTTAGGCATTTGTTGTGGATACGGCATAAGCTTGTGCTGTGAGTTCCAAGCCCAAAATAATATTTAAAAGTCATATTGAGTTCAGATAAGTTTGTGAAATAATATCATATAAATTAGTTTTTATTTTCGGTCAATCACTTATCATGTTAAGATGGCAGAAGTAGATTCTGTTACATCAGGATACAATATTAATATACGTCACGAATATTTTCGACTTACTTTTCAAGTCATCTTCAGGTGATAGTTTACTAACAAACAAACATTTGAACATGGTGAAAAATATATAAAGATATATATAAAGATAAAACACACTTGTAAAACACAAGTAAATAGTCTAACCATGCATATTTTCTTAAAGTGGTTAAATGGCGTACATGGTATTAAATTAACATTCAGATAGAAAACCTTCCAGTAGATATAATTATAATTTATGCAATATATTAAAAAGACTGGCAGTGTACCTGAGTTGTAAAATTAAAATCGTTTAAAATTATTATTATTATGTAAAACTTAAGGCTAAGGCTTGTTCTTTATAAAGTTCAATATACAGAGTGTTTAAAAAATACGGGGCATAATTTCAGGTATGTATTTCCCACATGTAAACAATCAAAATAGTTCATTACAACATGTGTCCGGAAATGCTTTAATTCCGAGTTATGGCCTTCACAACATTAAAATTCACCGGAACGTTTTTCCGTATTTTTTAAAGACCCTGTATTGGAACGCTGTAGTGAAGTGGATGTAAAAGAAACTCTCGGTCTATTCGCTGTGGTAGACTCTACCATGTAACGCCAAGATGAGTAACGCCAAGATGAAAACCTCCACTGTACATCTTTCATATTATGCTCTCACCACGGCGAATAGACCGAGATTTTCTTTTACATCCACTTCACTACAGCCTTCCAATACAGGGTGTTTCAAAAATACGGAAAAACATTCCGGTGAATTTGAATGTTGTGAAGGTCATAACTCGGAATTAAAGCATTTCCGGACACATGTTGTAATGAATTATTTTGATTGTCTACATGTGGGAAATACATACCTGAAATTATGCCCCGTATTTTTTAAACACTCTGTATATTGAACTTTATAAAGAACAAGCCTTAGCCTTAAGTTTTACATAATAATAATAATTTTAAACGATTTTAATTTTACAACTCAGGTACACTGCCAGTCTTTTTAATATATTGCATAAATTATAATTATATCTACTGGAAGGTTTTCTATCTGAATGTTAATTTAATACCATGTACGCCATTTAACCACTTTAAGAAAATATGCATGGTTAGACTATTTACTTGTGTTTTACAAGTGTGTTTTATCTTTATATATTTTTCACCATGTTCAAATGTTTGTTTGTTAGTAAACTATCACCTGAAGATGACTTGAAAAGTAAGTCGAAAATATTCGTGACGTATATTAATATTGTATCCTGATGTAACAGAATCTACTTCTGCCATCTTAACATGATAAGTGATTGACTGAAAATAAAAACTAATTTATATGATATTATTCCAAAATAATATATTATTTATTACAACGTGTGCTATTGCGAAAAATCATTTTCGGCATATGCTATAAAGTACAATGAAAGCTTGCACTGTGAGTTCCATGCCCGTAATGAAACGTTGTTTACCATAATGTGCTTAAATTTTGCTTGTTGAGTATTTCCATCAAAGCTCGTGCCCTGTTCCATATGTACAATGAAACGGCTTCTATTGTAGCGTGCCAAATTGTGGAAAATGTTTTTCATTGCTTGTGACGCACCGTCAAGCATGTGCTGTGAAGCGTGCCCGCTATAAATGTGCCCGATTGTTGGAATGTTTTTCGGCTCCACATCCCAAGGTGTGAGGTGCCGTCGTGTTCTGCCAGTGCCCTCAGTAAGTTCCACACAGAAACGTGCCATAGTCTAACGTACGGTGTGATTTCTGCATGTTTTATCTTTGGTTTTAAATTAGTGTTTTAATTTTTGTGCATTTCTTTCTTAATTGTATTTACATTTTATTTATTGCATTATATTTAAGAACAATAAACCGCTGAAGTGCATGGTAAACTTAGTAAATCATCTTTGGACTCCATGTTGTTGAGCAGTGTTGTACAATGTGTCAGAAGTTAAGATACTTTAAATTGATGTTTAAAATGTTTCAATAACTTATTCTTGGAGGTATAACTATTACTTTTGTTCAAATGTTGTATTTAAATCTGTTACTTTCTATTAAAAAGCATTTTTTCCCAGTTTTTTGTTACTGAACTTAATTTGACTATATAATAGACACACAACCAATGACTTAATTATGCATTTATATATTTTGACATTATTGCCATAGCAACATTCTACCTTTCTTTAATACAATGGTAGCAGTCTCTCTCTAACTCTATTCAGTGTTACATAAACTGCAGCATGTGATCTTTGTGTACACACTTATATTCTCTACTTTATCTCTTTCTTTGCCGACCCAGACCTCTGCGGCATGCCGAAATATCAATACACAAAATAAACATTTTCACCGGGCGAGAAAAAAGTAGCCAGTGGTTTTCTGATAGCTCTATCCATCGGGGATAACTTTCTTTTGAAATAAATGACATCTGACCTTATCCGTACATTTCCTCCAAACGAAACTTCTTAAGAATATTAATCGATAGACCTTAAGGGAAGACTCAACTGAAAATCATGAAAATTTTTCCAAATTTTTTTAGCTATTTCACTTATTCAGAATATATATTTTCATACCCCAAGTGGATTCAGCTCAATTCTGATTACAAATACTCGTATGTTTACACTTTTTAAATTAAGGCTGGAAGGGGCGTGGAATTTAAAGAGCTGTCAAAATTGTTTTTCGTCGAAGAATTCTTTTTTAAAATTTCTGATTACAAATGTAGTAATTTTATGTTGGCTCCCTGAAGTTACTAGATGAATGTAGCGGAGGAGAATATTAATTTACATAAATATTCATTTTATTTTCAAATCTATTTTTCTGTGTTCATTTTTCTTGATTCAACACCAATTTTCTTATGCCAGATATTAATGAATCTGGAGATTTTTCGGACCCGATTTAGAGCAGTTCAGTGGGTTCCGCATAACGGCGTATTTAGTTTAGTGGTAAATGTTGCTAGTTTATTTTATTAATGGATTTGACAACAAATAGTTTAAATTAAACGCTCTGGATTTGAAGGTTCTGACGAATAATTTTTTAAGAAAACTATTAATAAAATAAACTATTACACGGTTAGAAAATCAGAGAAAGATGCAGCCCTCAAATTAATTTAGAAAATGATGCAGATTGAATTAATGAGACACCAAGCACACCGGTTAATGAACGTGTGAAACAGAAAAATAGATTTGAAATCAATTTTATGTAAAAATAACGGATATGGAACATTGTCTAATATAAACAGCAAATTAGTGGACATAGAGTCACCCGAAATAAAGGACTGTCTCTTAGAGACTGCAATGATGTTAGGTTTTTTTCGTTTTGCTCCCATCAGCCGTCATGCCATGTAAAGAGCGCAGTATTTGTAATCAGTACAAACTGTGTTTGGCAGATAACCGAAAAGATTTACGTTAAAGACATTTGAGAATGTATTTCAGTGGAGTCATTGCAATTAAAAACTGTAACTGCACGGGATTTGAACGACGACCAATAGGATAAATGAAAAATTAAAATTGCTACATGCTTATTTCCACCATTAACGTTATTTTGTTATAATTAAACACAAATGACTATAAAAGATAAGGAGAATAAATGATTTTTCATATTATTTTTTAAACTATTATTTGTTGTGTAATGTATTATTTACTCAAAAATTCAGAATATAAAAACATATATTTGTTTGCCTTTACTACAGTATTTTCTAGAAAATTAGAAACGTTGTTACGATCAACGAAAACATCTCTGTCTACCTGCAGCGAGTCAACAACCTATAGTGTCACATCACAGTAAACTTATTGATATAATATCCAAAGTCTCGAAAGAGAGAAAATTGTAACTCTGCAAGAATTATTTCGTAAAAAAAAGTTTGGCAGAACATTTTTTTGTTATTTCCATGTTGAAATATTAGAAACATTCTGTATCTTTAGGCACAATTTTCTTTCTTGTTTTTAAACAATTATTTAAAACCCTGGGTTGTACAGATTTAGTTTTTTAAAAGTCCCTATCTTCTTAAGATTTTTGCTCTTCATCTCAAAACTTTTTTTTTTTTTTTTTTTATTTTACTGGGTTATTTTACGACGCTTTATCAACAGCTTAGGTTATTTAGCGTCTGAATGAGATGGTGATAATGCCGGTGAAATGAGTCCGGGGTCCAGCATATTGCTCATATTGGGCTGAGGGAAATCCCCGGAAAAAACCTCAACCAGGTAACTTGCCCCGACCGGGAATCGAACCCGGGCCACCTGGTTTCGCAGCCAGACGTGTTAGCCGTTACTCCACAGGTGTGGACTATCCTGCAACTGATCTTGGAAACTTTATCTGAAGGAATAAATATTGGCTGCTTACTGTGTAGTCGGGAATATGCAATTAAACTTGCACTGTTTACTTATTGATTTGTTTAAACTGAGACCGGACAGACAGGCGTACAACACTGCTCAGGAGCATGCTGCGGTGTGGTGTGTAGTTACCCCATGCGGCTGTGCGTGGCCCCGCGGGATGGTGCTGCAGTTTTGGTTGGCGACACTCACTGTTTGTTTGGGCGCATGGTCACCCTCCCCTGGGGGTCCGGGGGGTGGTGCATGAGCCGCGTCCAAACCAGCTTTCTTCTGCTCTGCAATCTTCTGAATGGCCAGGAACCGGTTCTTCCGCATTTGGATCCTCTTTGCCATGTAGCCAACAGTGGCGTATTCTGCGGAAGATAAAACCTGCCGTTAGTGTTTTGTTTGTGACGTTATAAAATATACAGAATGATCCTTTTGGGTGGGGATAAAATAAAAACACCGTAAACCATTTACTACTAAACTTTATTTAATAATAATAATAATAATAATAATAATAATAATAATAATAATAAATTGAAATGTGTCTCAGTGAAACGTACAGCAGAGTTCGTATAGGTCAGTTTCTATCAGATGCGTTTCCAATTCACTGTGGGCTAAAGCAAGGAGATGCACTATCACCTTTACTTTTTAACATCGCTCTAGAGTATGCCATTAGGAAAGTCCAGGATAACAGAGAGGGTTTGGAATTGAACGGGTTACATCAGCTGCTTGTCTATGCTGATGACGTGAATATGTTAGGAGAAAATCCACAAACGACAAGGGAAAACACGGGAATGTTACTGGAAGCAAGTAAAGAGATAGGTTTGGAAGTAAATCCCGAAAAGACAAATATATGATTATGTCTCGTGACGAGAATATGCAACGAAATGGAAATATAAAAATTGGAAATTTATCTTTTGAAGAGGTGGAGAAGTTCAAATATCTTGGAGCAACAGTAACAAATATAAATGATACTAGGGAAGAAATTAAACACAGAATAAATATGGGAAATGCCTGTTATTATTCGGTTGAGAAGCTTTTGTCATCTAGTCTGCTGTCAAAAAATCTGAAAGTTAGAATTTATAAAACAGTTACATTACCGGTTGTTCTGTATGGTTGTGAAAGTTGGACTCTCACTTTGAGAGAGGAACGTAGGTTAAGGGTGTTTGATAATAAGGTGCTCAGGAAGGTATTTGGGGCTAAAAGGGATGAAGTTACAGGAGAATGGAGAAAGTTACACAACACAGAACTGCACGCATTGTATTCTTCACCTGACATAATTAGGAACATTAAATCCAGACGTTTGAGATGGGCAGGGCATGTAGCACGTATGGGCGAATTCAGAAATGCATATAGAGTGTTAGTTGGGAGGCCGAGACTTAGATGGGAAGAAAATATTAAAATGGATTTGAGGGAGGTGGGATACGATGATAGAGACTGGATTAATCTTGCTGAGGATATGGACCGATGGCGGGCTTATGTGAGGGCGGCAATGAACCTCCAGGTTCCTTAAAAGCTAGTAAGTAATAATAATAATAATAATAATAATAATAATAATAATAATAATAATAATAAATTCGCGTGACACAAAACCGAATTTGTTGAGTGTAGCGTTCCATTAAACCAGGAGACATGTTTGTGATTCCGGGTGTTGCCAAGGAAACTTAGCAGTGACTTGCACCTTTGTTCGCCGTACAATGCTCTTGCATTCTCGACCCGAAGTAGTTCGTCAGTTTGTGTTGTAATGTCCTTTCACTAGATGTCACTACTGCTTGCAGAGATTAAATCGCAGCAAGAGGAAAGACGGAACTTGAAGTGTTACCAACACTGTCTGCAAATATTTGCATTAAGATTGTTGTCACGCATTTCAAGAGCATGAGGGAGAGGGAGGGGACATCCATTTCTATATTTTTCCACTAACAACAATGTAATGCGAGTTGTTTCGTATAAGGTTCATTTCCGCAAATTATAGTGTCACATTTTAGAATGTTTCTCAGAGATTATCACAGTCACTAATCTGAAAAGTCTTACAGTGACTATTACACTTTTACTACGTCATACTACTTTTGACACATAAAACGGTACGAAAGGACGTCTTTCAACCAATCATGGCTGTTTATCGCTACAATTTTATCACTTCCCTAGCATTTATTTTTTGTCACTTCCCTAGCATTTCTTTCTTTGTCAACATTTCAAACTGCAAACTCTTTACGGTACTATAAAACATGCTTTGCGATCGTCATTTGTTTCCCGCATAGATAGTCGACTGAAAATGGCGGGTCCGTTCAAACGTTTTGGTGAAGCTAACATTAGTGAAATAGATTTTTAGTAAGTCAATTAATACCTGTTTTATTGTATGAGAGTACTTTATTTCTTCTAATCTTTTATATACTTCCCAGCAACACATGTTGATGAAGTATCGTCTGATATCTTTGGAAATATAATAAAACATCTTCTTGTTTGATATTATTTCTTCTGCAGTGGAAAAAAATGAACAATCTCTTTTTGGCGACGAATAATAGTTTGCTCGTCAAAAAAGTAGAGGGGCTGTTAGATTTATCTTCTGATTAAAGCTTGTTGTTTAGTCCACAAGGTCTGAATCTCACAAGTGATACCAACAAGGCATCACTTATGAGGCAACTAGGCCAGGAGATAATGGAGTAGGGTGGTCAGTTCCATTCCCTCTCCATTGCATAAATCGCCGACTAGCTACATATTAAGGAGACTTTTTTAGGGTTTGTCACCTGTTCTGTAAGGTTTTCTGAAAAAAAAAATGAATTTCCTCTATAACTGCAGCAGATAGATGAACAAAATGTTCACCAATCATAAAACAGATCCAGCTGACTGTCTAGAATTGAGCCAGACTTTGCAAGGCAGCATCACCGACAACCTTGTGGCAAGTCTAAGAAACTGGGTTCATTTTTCACGGTGTCTTTATTGCTGTATTTACAGCTATTGTTGTTAGACTTTGGAAGTTACATTTTCCACACATAAACTTGTTGCTAGGGAAACCATTCTTCATAATATAAAACTATACTGAAGTAGACCCATTACAGTGCAGTTTTGCGAAGGCTTTGTAATAATATTGCTCTAAATTTTCAATGCAAAATATATTGTATTTGCGGTTTTAAAACTATGGTCGTGCAAGAGCTCGTTTTTCAAACTTTTCATCGATTTTGTAAAAAGCACTTCCCAACTTCGTAATATAAGTTACTATTGTTGACATACTTACTTACAAATGGCTTTCAAGGAACCCGCAGGTTCATTGCCGCCCTCACATAAGCCCCCCCATCGGTCCCTATCCTGTGCAAGATTAATCCAGTCTCTACCATCATATCTCACCTCCCTCATATCCATTTAATATTATGCTCCCATCTACGTCTCGGACTCCCCAAAAGTCTTTTTCCCTCCGGCCTCCCAACTAATACTCTATATGCATTTCTGGATTCGCCCATACGTGCTACATGCCCTGCCCATCTCAAACGTCTGGATTTAATGTTCCTAATTATGTCAGGTGAAGAATACAATGCGTGCAGTTCTGTGTTGTGTAACTTTCTCCATTCTCCTGTAACTTCATCCCTCTTAGCCCCAAATATTTTCCTAAGCACTTTATTCTCAAACACCCTTAATCTCTGTTCCTCTCTCAAACTGAGAGTCCAAGTTTCACAACCATACAGAACAACTGGTAATATAACTGTTTTATAAATTCTAACTTTCAGATTTTTTGACAGCAGACTGGATGATAAAAGCTTCTCAACCGAATAATAACAGGCATTTCCCATATTTATTCTGTGTTTAATTTCCTCCCGAGTATCATTTATATTTGTTACTGTTGCTCCCAGGTATTTGAATTTTTCCACCTCTTCAAAGGATAAATGTCCAATTTTTATATTTCCATTTCGTACAATATTCTGGTCACGAGACATAATCATATACTTAGTCTTTTCGGAATTTACTTCCAAACCTATCTCTTTACTTGCTTCAAGTAGATTTCCCGTGTTTTCCCTAATCGTTTGTGTATTTTCTCCTAACATATTCACGTCATCCGCATAGACAAGCAGCTGAAGTAACCCGTTCAATTCCAAACCCTCTCTGTTATCCTGGACTTTCCTAATGGCATACTCTAGAGCAGAGTTAAAAAGTAAAGGTGATAGTGCATCTCCTTGCTTTAGCCCACAGTGCCATTGCTGACATATTCATGTATTTGCAGATTATATACTAGTAGAAAAGCTAAAATTGAAATTTAATATCGTTGTGAATTTTATAAGGATACCTAATTCACTGCATTATGCACATTTTTAATAAGTAGATGACGATGGTTACTAGCCTAAATGACACAAAAAAATGTCAGGATCTGCGAAAGTGAAATAGAAGCTTGATTCAAGAGGTCTGTGCCGACGCTCACAAGATTTGCCTTGAACCATGCCGGCGGTCTATCCTCTGTGTTGACATTCCACCATTGTTCATTCTTCAGCTCTATAGTCGCGACGCTGTTATTCCCGGCGTGACTCCTCCTTTTGCTTACGTCTTAGCAAGTGAAGGCTCTATAAAGTCTAGGCAGGTAGTATCGTTCGCCATTTTCGTTCTTTCGTTGCCGAGCTGCCATACGAGGAATCTATTTGCCACACCGTTAAACATTATCATGTCGTAGTTCCTATGATAATAAATCAAACGCACTGTAATTCAGCAAATAATTGAGCGGCAAATAACGTCCTCGTGTGCTTTCTGCGAACGCCAACGAAAGAGCCAAAATGGCGGGCGATTATACAGGGACATCATTTTATTTTTACTAACATTTCTGATATTAACCTGGCTATACGTTTGGATCAACGGTTGCTACCCCCTTCCCCGACTGGAGTTCGATGGCTTAATATACAAACAAATCACTTTACTAGGTATAGGAGGGAAGAAAAGTACTTCATCCATTTACGTAAACTAGGAAATATCACGCTTTTGAGTTTGATAATTTTCATTAGGCTTTTGTTTAATCAGAATACAGTACAGTATTAACAATAACTGTTTTTACTCACGAACTGAGCTGTCCATGCGGACGTATTCATTATGCAGTGTATATTATACTGTCTACAGCACATTAGCGTACAATATAGAGAATGAAGTTAAATTGAAAAATAATCATAATATGGATATTTAAACACATTTTTCAAAATGGTGGCGGTTCATTTCGATACAGGCTTCAGTTCTAATGTGTATAATTCCAATTAATTTCGTCCTTCGTACTAGTAACTCATGTTGAAATAATTCTATACCTACTCTGTAAAAGAGTATCTTACGTACTGTAAATTCAATCTTCACTTCCGCTCGATCCGAAAAGATAAAATTACTCAAACATGCTATCTACTCTCCGTCCAAGTGGTTATGTCGCAGGATCGTAGAAAGGGGGGAAATCACGTGACAGTTAGTTACTTAACGAGGCCCTTTTATTTAAGTTATTTTAAACAGTTGTATAATATTACGTAGATGTCCAATTCCTAACAGAAATTAATGTTCTCACAAAAGAGCTAAGACAGCCCAGCCACTAGTATTTACAGAGGGGCGAACAGAAGCAGGTGGGGAAAACCGGAATGCGACGTAGGCAAATGGACAACAGTATCTGTGCGAAAATGATTCAATATTGAAAGAACTTTCGTCACTGGAAAACGCGAACATATTTTTGGAACGTACTGTGACGGTAAGGCTACTATGACTGTATATGCGGTCTTGGATCTGTGTGGAGGACGGTTGAACTTCATTAGTAGAAGGGGTGGGAGTGAAGAACATTAAAAAACTCAGGTACAATAAAAATTGAAGTAAAAATAAAATGATGTCCCTGTATTAAGTATTTATCGAGCCTTAAGAAATGAATAACGCCTTCATCAGCGAATCACAAGACGCACATGTTTAAATGTAGCCGACCTGCAACGCGATTGGCTGCCGGAAATTAGAGCGACGGGACTTATAGTTTTCTCCTTCTGTATTGCGGGTGGCGTCACAGGTGCATTTGCCATATAGCTGACTAACAGCTGAACTGATCTGTCTCAGTAACCTTTGCACGGCGTGGGCGTCACGTTTTTGATATGGGAGCAAGAATCCTTCAGCGCCTGTAGTCTTCTTTTTCTGGAGCGGGAAAGATCAAAGGCTAAAAGATGAAGCTCTCTGGTGCTGTGGAGAGCATAATGTGGCGTGGGCCGAGATTTTACGATTTCTGCTGCTTGAAGAGGCGAGGGAGGACGCGAAACTTCTTGACATTTAAATTCCAGGGTCGCCAACGTAACACTTCGCGGCGGAATCCAAATTTAGCGTTAAGGGTTCAGTGTAACTGGGCCTTGGTGGGCTTGCAGATCTCTGTACTTCCTTATTCTCTTCAAAGAGGGAAATGAGTTTGACCCCAGATAAATTATGAGTCAGTAAAGCTTATTGAAAAAGGCCTGAATGCTTGATAAAATGACGCTCATTGCTATTTAAGAGAAGACCAAGGAAATGAATAATCTATAGTATATCGTAATAACTGTAAGCTTTTATCATCAGTCTGCTGTCAAAAAATCTGAAAGGTAGAATTTATAAAACAGTTATATTACCGGTTGTTCCTTTGGTTGTGAAACTTGGACTCTCACTCTGAGAGAGGAACATAGGTTAAGGGTGTTTGAGAATAAGGTGCTTAGGAAAATATTTGGGGCTAAGCGGGATGAAGTTACAGGAGAATGGAGAAAGTTACACAACGCAGAACTGCACGCATTGTATTCTTCACCTGACATAATTAGGAACATTAAATCCAGACGTTTGAGATGGGCAGGGCATGTAGCACGTATGGGCGAATCCAGAAATGCATATAGTGTGTTAGTTGGGAATCCGGAGGGAAAAAGACCTTTGGAGAGGCCGAGACGTAGATGGGAGGATAATACTAATGCATTAGAGGGAGGTCGGATATGATGGTAGAGACTGGATTAATCTTGCTCAGGATAGGGACCGATGGCGGGCTTATGTGAGGGTGGCAATGAACCTCAGGGTTCTCAAGTAAGTAACAATTTACTGGTTTCTTATACTTGTATAACCCCACAGTACCGTTTCAATAAGTCTGATCCGTTTGGGTATGGACAATATTAATTTAGATATTATTATAAAGCTATTATGATAGTAGGAAAATTTTCTTACTGGTTATATTATGATTAAAAGATGGGAGTTTCCATATATGACAATCAACAGTGCATAATCTGAAAGGACAAATGAAAATCGTAGATGATTAAAATGGCTACTACAAATCAACAGCGGGCACAATGTGTTCTTTGGTATGCTAAATTTGAGAATGGTAAAAGAGTTCAAAGGTGTGCGTAATGTACCTAAATACGATTCCGTAATGTTGTGGTATCAATAATATTAAAATGGATTTGAGGGAGGTGGGATATGATGGTAGAGAATGGATTAGTCTTGCTCAGGATAGGGACCGATGGCGAGCTTATGTGAGGGCGGCAATGAACCTCCGGGTTCCTTAAAAGCCAGTGAGTAAGTAAGTAAGTATTATTATGCAAATCTAGTCTTTCAGGTAAAGCTCCCTGTGAAGCAGATTTGAATAATTTCAAGGGAAAAATTGTTCCGGGGCCGGGTATCGATCCCGGGACCTCTGGTTCAACGTACCAGCGCTCTGCAAACTGAGCTACCCGGGAACTCCACCCGACACCGTCTCAACCTTTCCCTTTATATCCACACAACTCGTGTGGGCTGACGAAAAGCCAGAGACCCACATCGAGTGCACACAAACTCTGTGAGACTTGGAATTGTGGTTTTCTGTTAACGTACACAGTGACGTATGTATTATGCAAATCTAGTCTTTCAGGTAAAGCTCCCTGTGAAGCAGATTTGAATAATTTCAAGGGAAAAATTTTCTGGGGCCGGGTATCGATCCCGGGACCTCTGGTTGAACATACCAGCGCTCTGCCAACTGAGCTACCCGGGAACTCCACCCGACACCGTCTCAACCTTTCCCTTTATATCCACACAACTCGTGTGGGCTGACGAAACGCCAGAGACCCACATCGAGTGCACACAAACTCTGTGAGACTTGGATTGTGGTTTTCTGTTAACGTACACAGTGACGTATATATTATGCAAATCTAGTCTTTCAGGTAAAGCCCCTGTGAAGCAGATTTGAATAATTTCAAGGGAAAAAATTGTTCCGGGCCGGTATCGATCCCGGGACCTCTGGTTGAACATACCAGCGCTCTGCCAACTGAGCTACCCGGGAACTCCACCCGACACCGTCTCAATCTTTCCCTTTATATCCACACAACTCGTGTGGGCTGACGAAACGCCAGAGACCCACATCGAGTGCACACAAACTCTGTGAGACTTGGACGGTGTCGGGTGGAGTTCCCGGGTAGCTCAGTTGGCAGAGCGCTGGTACGTTTAACCAGAGGTCCCGGGATCGATACCCGGCCCCGGAACAATTTTTCCCTTGAAATTATTCAAGTATTATTATTATTATTATTATTATTATTATTATTATTATTATTATTATTATTAGTCCTCTCTGGTGAAGGCAGAACAGTTTCCCGCCATTGTGCGCGCAGATCTTGATGCCGTTCACATTCATGTGTACGTAAGCGTGCAGCGAGCGTCGAGAATGGGGCGCGGCTTTTGTCTCCTTGAATGTAGATTTACCTGCGTTGCAGGCCCAGATGTCTTATCCGCAGCAGCCCATGATTTGAGATTCTATACAGACTCAAATAAGGCCTAAGTCTATTGATGAGGAATTTCGTAAGTGAAGGAAATAATATACAATTATGATCCCTAAATGTGCTTACAAAGGTTTTGAAATGAGACAATCATGGGATGCTTCTAAAAAAGCAGTAACAAATGGTTTATAAATTATTTTAATTGCCCGTAAGGTCATGATCCTTTTCCAATTTTAAAGCAGGGAGATGCACTATCAATTTGTTATGCCAAGATCCAGGATAACAGAGAGGGTTTGGAATTGAACGGGTTACATCAGTTTGTCTATGCCGTGAATATGTTAGGAGAAAATCCACAAACGATTAGGAAAACACGGAAATTTTACTTGAAGCAAGTAAAGCGATCGGTTTGGAAGTAAATCCCGAAAAGGCAAAGTATATGATTTGTATCGTGACCAGAATATTGTAGAAATGGAAATATAAAAATGGAGATTTATCCTTCTCAAAATCTTGGAGCAACAGTAACAAATATAAATGACACTCGAGAAGAAATTAAACGCAGAATAAATATGGGAAAGTTATTATTCGGTTGAGAAGCTTTTAATCCAGTCTGCTGTCCAAAAATAGAATTTATAATTACCGGTTTTATGGTTGTGATGCTTGGACTCTCATTCTAAAAGAGGAACATAGGTTAAGGGTGTTTGAGAATAAGGTGCTTAGAAAATATTTGGGGCTAAGCGGGATGAAATTACAGGAGAATGGAGAAAGTTACACAACGCAGAACTGCACGCATTGTATTCTTCACCTGACATAATTAGGAACATTAAATCCAGACGTTTGAGATGGGCAGGGCATGTAGCACGTATGGGCGAATCCAGAAACATATAGAGTGTTAGTTGGGAGACCGGAGGAAAAAGACCTTTAGGGAGGCCGAGACGTAGATGGGAGGATAATATTAAAATGGATTTGAGGGAGGTGGGAATGATGATAGAGATGGATTAATGCACAGGATAGGGAGAATTGAGGGCGGCAAGTCGGGTTTTAAAGCCATTTTAAGTAAGTATAGTTGCTGATTAAATGAACATTAAAACAGGTACAGTGAGTAAGACAATATATACATAAATTCAAGTATTTTTTTAAAAATGCAATAGTAATATACATTAAAAAGGACAATACATAACCAGAAATGTTAATAGATAAAGGACATAATATACGTGTTTGTCAAAAAAATGCAAATGTCTCACTGTTCCCATTCAGGGGGTACAGTGAGACACCACAGTGTCTATTAACGGACATTGAAATGATTTGCATTTATTTCAAAAGAAAGGAAAGCTTGCTGTCTCTTTATCTTGACATGTTCTGTAGGCTTATTTAGAATCATTTTGATGTCTGACTTCGAAACCATTGAGACATCTGGAACATTTGGAAAACTGAATTTTCCATGGCATTTAAAACTTTTGTGAAAAAATTAAATGAATTTTTGGTGACAACAAAGCATATAATTATAAGAATTTAATTTAATTGTTTATTATTTTTTAACATTTTCTTAAATTTTGTGAATATATTTTTATTTATGAAACCATTCAAACGTAATGCATCCATTATTGTAAATTATAGTTCCTAAATTAGTTACTAGTATGTTCATTTTTAATGTTAGTTGCTGGTAAATGTAATATAATTACAGTTTGTCGTTGCAAATCATTGGTACATGGGAACAGTGAGACGTCTCAGTGTACCCCTCAATGGCATGTTTCACTGTTCCCTTTACGCATAGTTCGTTTAAAAATGGCGCCATCACTTCAAAATTAAAACAAGAAAGACGAAACTTTTCCAAACATAACCACAAATACCATAGTATTAGCCTAGATCATATATGTAACAGATATGTCGGGCTTATAGGCTTTGAGGTTAACAACTTTTGTCAGGTTTACTACGCTGCCATCTAGTTATTACATAAGGAGTCACGTCATAATTCCCATTTGAATTGCATTAACGATTGTGCTGCCATCTCGTGTTCGTTTACGGCGGACGGGTGGCGATCCTGGAGGTTGTTCTCTTCAAAGTGCTGCCGATTTTAACGTAGCGAGGAGTTATGTTACATATATGATCTAGGGTATTAGGTAACAAAACATTCATATTTCTATTTCCTTTGTATATCCAATATAACTTTCATTAAACACAAACCAAAATTTTAATTCTAGAGTGAAAAATTACGAATTATTTTTTCATCACTCACCTTTAAAACTAGAATCAAATCGAGTATGAAAATACTGTTACTTTACTCATGCAATATACAACTCCACTATTACCAACACCTCAACATCAAAATTTACCATCTAATAAAAAAATGTCTCACTGTTCTCGCTGTCTTAGGCCCGATTGTATAAACCATTTAATCTTAGATCAGAGGTTAAATTGATCCTTGTTTCAGCTGAACTTGGAATTTTGTGTTGTATAAAGTCTAATCTGAGATTAATTTGTCTCAAACTAAAGTCAACTTTGACTGAAGAAATTTCTCCGATTAAGTTAGATGATCCAAGTTCAGTTATTTCTTTTCTGTTTGAAATATACGAGTGACAGATTGTGCAAATAAAATATCCATTATTATTAATATTAATAGATATGTTAGGTACATTTATATATATTTCTTTCAATTTCTTGCCTTAATACACAAACATTCTTATATTTTATAAGGCTCTATCGTGATCAGCAGTATCAAATAACATAACCTATAATTATATTATGTTTATAACAACCATTAATTATTAATGGATATGATAGGTACATTAATAAATTTTCAATTAACTGTATTACTGAACGAAAATTGTCGTTTTATAAAGCTTTATTATGTTTAGCAGTATCAAACACTATAACATGGTAACAACTTGGAGAACAGTCAACCTTCTTTTTATTGTCCGCCATTATTTACATTGCAAAAAAAAACAGTGTATCCAACAGAGTGTAATACGGAAATTCGCGAAAAAGTAGTTGTAAAGTCGCTAGATTTCTCATTATCAGGGAACGGATTTATATGGACTAAAAATATATGAAATATGTAAATATATATGTAGTTATTTTTACCAAAATATGGAATTAAATATGGATTTTTACCAAAATATGGAATTAAATATGGACTTAAAATTATAAAAAATGACTATGTACGTTAAATATTGGTACATTTTAATCAAGCTAAACAAAAATATAATGGACGTACCTTATCTTCCAATGTAGTTTCAACAAAACACAATTTTTATTGTCTGTTACCATAACAATAGGTTACAAACATTTTTTTCAAGTGCTGAAAAGTGAATCTTCTTCTATTGTCTCTGAGGATAGATTTATACTGACTAAAAGAGCGTTCGACGTCACAAGAAGTAACTGGTACATAATTCAATTTCACAATGTCTGCTGGGATAAGTCCAGTTAATCTTCACTGTTGATTCACCACTCATCACAGCAACAACCTTTTGTAGTTCTTCATATCCAGGGTTTTTGAAAGTACAGTGTCCACCTTAGCTCTTACTGCATCTGCAACTTTACCTCTACCACGATTCAGTTGTTCCACAGTACTATTTATAATTTCAAAACTTTCAGATAGTGAAAGGTGCCTATTTTGGAGACTTTTGAGCGTTTTTATGATGCATGAAAATGTATGCTGAATGTGAGCTAAGTCATTCTTCACACTTATGTCACAGGTAACTGTTTTCGCAGTATCAATTGAGACTGCATCTTCAGAGTCCAATGCAAGGAGAACATTGTTAATAGAGTCTATATGTTCGGCATAATATTCAACTGCTTCTAGCCATGTACCCCATCTAGTTAAAATTGGCTTTGGTGGCAATGGAATTTCAGGGTACATTTCTTTCAACACGTTAACTCTACTGGGAGCTTTGAGAAATACTTTTTCACTGATGAAATCAACAAATCTACTTTAGGAAATTGTCTCTGACCACTTCTGCCACACGATGAAATGCATGCGCCACACAAGTAAAATGAGTCAATTTAGGATATACAACAGATAATGCTTGTCCAGCTTTGACCATATAAGGGCAGCATCTTAATAAAGAATAACACATTATCGTACATAATACCCTTTGGCCACAGGATACCCATAGCTTCGTTGAACAGTTTAACTATAGTTTTGTTATTGCACTTTTCTAGAACATCACAATGTAAAAGAATTCGTTCAGAATATTGTTCACTTAACAAACCGATAACTACATTACCAACAAGTCTACCTTCTTTGTCGGGAGTCTCATCAATGGAAACCCAAATTGAACTATCTTTAATTTCATCTCTTATCTTCTGTGTTGTCTCATCGTAGATGGATGGAGCATACGTCTTCCTAAGTGTTGACTCATCCGGGATTGTATGTTGAGTATATTTTTCAAGGAATTCCCTGAAGACCTTATTCTTTAGTTTGTAGAGAGGAATATCAGCAGAGATGAGAGAACGGCACAGGTCGATGTTAAACTCAGATCTTACATTCGATGTTGTTGGTTGTGTTAAAAACAATTGTCTCTGCTTGGAATTTAGTTGTTTGTTGGCCTGATGTTTACTAGTTGTAATGTGTTGTTGCACCAGGAACTTTTGTGTAGATGATACTGCACACTGACACAAATTACAAAATAATATTTTATTGTCAGTTGATAAACCATCTTCTTTAAATTCTGAAATGTAACTTGTTAGTTTTGATTTTAAATTGACTGAATGACGTACTTTTGGCATATTTACCGTCTTTATAGTATGATTTACAAAACTGAACCTATGTGTACTCTGACTGGCATTTAACTGTTGAGCTGCACAACTGAAGTCTGTTAAAAATTTTAAATTAAATTAATACAGTTTTGTAACTTACTTTCCCATTGTTGATAGGACTGCTAATTTTCAAATAACTCTGATGTTAAAGGGATTACTGAACATGTGTTTAAATCTCTATTGTTGAAATGTATTTTTAAAAGTTAATGGAATTTTGTTTTGTTTTATTGTTAAACCTAATATAATATGGACTGTTTTATATGAAATATGGAAAATATATGGAAATTAACGAAAATATGTACTAAACTCTAAAATATGGAAAAATATGGAAAATAAAAGTAGGATTTTTCAACCCTCACATTGTGAAACATAAAGATAATGCAAAATATAAATTATATTAGCTTTATAAGTAAATATGTATTTACATATAAATCCTTTCCCTGCTCATTATCAACAAAGAAAGGTTAAATTTTGTCACTATGGGGTGCTAAAAAGGTCACTAAATCCCTATTTAAGCAATATAAAAGTTAAAAGAAATTGTCATTGAAAAAGAGTTAAAATCGCTAGATTGGCAACACTGAACAAACCTGTATAACATGGTCCGCGCATCACGTATTGCACCTGTTTATGCGATGTTGCCAAATCCTTTTCACGTGAACTTAGATTGCATTTGAACCAAGGTAATTTGATCGCAGAAAATTTTTATACAATAGAAGAAGTGTCTGAACTCGGTTTACTTTTCGATCTTCAATCAAAGTTGATCTTTAGTCAGGGAGTTTTATACAATTGGGCCTTACTGTACCCACTTCTCCCCTAAACATTTATGAGTAGCTGACGAGACAGACTTCACAAATGGATTAATATTCAGTATTCGCTTATCTGTATTATATAAAATTTAGTGGACTTTTGTTTCTACTTGTTTGGATGCCAGTGGTTCAAAGCCGACAAACACAACATTCTGGCGGAAACACCATCTTTCAATAGGAAAGAGCGGATGGGACAGTGAACATGCTACAAGTGGAATCTGGTTCCCGAAATTATCTTTCTGCCTATTCAAAGCTATTTTTTTAGGAATAGGATATTTTCCCATTCATTCGTTTTCAGAGCAGTTCCATTCTCTGAATTCTTCTATAAGAACGGGTCCACGTGTTTTCTCCACTCCACATTTCACTAAATATCTGTAAGAGACGCTCCCTCACCGATTGCAATGCAGACTGAACTCTGCACAGCTTGTAAGCTTTTCCCGTCCCTATATACTACAAACGTGGATTTCTAGACGTCCTGAATGTTACGTTCACAACTCGATCTTATTATTTTGTCCGCCTTCAGCAGCGGAATTTCACTTTTCGCGAGTTACTCCCGTTTTGCTCTAATCAGAATGCCATCAATTCATAATCATGTCATCATTTACGTCATTAGCAACGAAACAATACGAGTTTAATCAGTTTACCCATAACTGTAATTTCATTGTTTCAGGAAATCGATTTGTTTGTAATAGAGCCTTAATAAACAATAAAATATCACTTTCTAACTGCATCATCCTGAATTAGCTATGCTAAGAGACGAGAGCGTCCGACGCCATCTGCAGCAATTAGAATCTTGCTCTAAATTGAAAGGGAAATTGTCATTCGAAATTTTCGTGTCATTTAATGATAAGCATTTTCTCATTATGTGTATTACATAGCAATTAAATTGTCGTGCATTAAAATCGCATTCGTACCGACAGACAGACAGACAGACAGACACCTCCCTCCTGCTTTTATAGGCCTACTCTCAAAATCCACACCGACGAATTAATATTGTGGGTGGTTCAAGTGTAACGCGGACTTTATTATAATTATTTTTTAGTTTACTTTTTAACTTTACTCTAGAGTATGCCATTAGGAAAGTCCAGGATAACAGAGAGGGTTTGGAATTGAACGGGTTACATCAGCTGCTTGTCTATGCGGACGACGTGAATATGTTAGGAGAAAATCCACAAACGATTAGGGAAAACACGGGAATTTTACTGGAAGCAAGTAAAGAGATAGGTTTGGAAGTAAATCCCGAAAAGACAAAGTATATGATTATGTCTCGTGACCAGAATATTGTACGAAATGGAAATATAAATATTGGAAATTTATCCTTTGAATAGATGGAAAAATTCAAATACCTGGGAGCAACAGTAACAAATATAAATGATACCCGGGAGGAAATTAAACACAGAATAAATATGGCAAATGCCTGTTATTATTCGGTTCAGAAACTTTTATCATCCAGTCTGCTGTCAAAAATTCTGAAAGTTAGAATTTATAAAACAGTTATATTACCGGTTGTTCTTTATGGTTGTGAAACTTGGACTCTCACTTCGAGAGAGGAACAGAGATTAAGGGTGTTTGAGAATAAGGTGCTTAGGAAAATATTTGGGGCTAAAAGGGATGAAGTTACAGGAGAATGGAGAAAGTTACACAACGCAGAACTGCATGCATTGTATTCTTCACCTGACATAATTAGGAACATTAAATCCAGACGTTTGAGATGGGCAGGGCATGTAGCACGTATGGGCGAATCCAGAAATGCATATAGAGTGTTAGTTGGGAGGCCGGAGGGAAAAAGACCTTTAGGGAGGCCGAGACGTAGATGGGAGGATAATATTAAAATGGATTTGAGGGAAGTGGGATATGATGATAGAGACTGGATTGATCTTGCTCAGGATAGGGACCAATGGCGGGCTTATGTGAGGGCGGCAATGAACCTCCGGGTTCCTTAAAAGCCAGTAAGTAGTAAGTTAACATACTGTAATGTTAATAGTCAGCGATGTATGCAATGGAGGGGGAAGGGATCTGGCTGCCCTACCCTATTAACTCTTGGGTTTGTTGCCTCATGAGTGATGTTCTATTGGTGTCACTAGGTTTAAACCTGTCTTCGGTCAGTTGACTAAACAACAACATAAAGGAGTCACAAGTTTCCTGGATAGAATTTTGCCGCCTGGTGAGACTTTGACATGTCAGTGGTTTCATATCATGTTCAGGGCTGTGCACCAACTCCTAGAGTACTCATTTCATAAAGAATTTTTTGTACTTACCTAGTAGGGTTACGCTAGTGGTCTTAATAAAATATTTATCTCTAATTATGTCAAAAGAAGGTACTTTTTAATTTTCCAATTTTTTTGTTGTTTTCATACAGCACTTGTGAATTCTGAACAACTGCCCAGAATCAAGTGTTCAGTTCACTTCCTGTACTTGAAGGCAACGAAAGGGTGCGTTCGGAATTTAAGTATATGGGTCATTTGCAAAATTTGTATAACAAATGGAGGATTGAGAACGTCAAAATTAAAGTACTATTTAGTGCATATTCTGCATGTATTAATATAGTGCAATGTCTGTGCCATAGTAATCAGCCACTGTACACTCACCAGCATTCTCTACAAGTATTGATGAATCTTTGATGGCACGACTAAATGTCAGGTGTGTTACAGGACAAGACAATGAATCTTTTATAGAAATAGAATTCCTTTATTTTTTATGTATAAGATATTCTTTAAACAGTCCGTAGGTCTTAGAATGGTAACAGAACTAACTTCAGATAAAAAATGGACAAATATTTTAAATATCGTAATATCAGATCTGTTATCTAATATAAAGATAATAACTTGTTCAGTAACTAACAGAAAACCATTCTTTCAGTAACAATTATCTTATTAGGTTGCCCTTAAGGGGACACTCAACTTAAAAATTGGAGAAAAAGTGTCATAGAAATGAAAAATTAAATTTCTACACTAATTTACGTGACAGAACTAAATCAATAAGCAGAATTCTTCCCCTATTCATTGAGAAGTCACAGTCAAATGCACAAAGCAAAAAAAAAAAAAAAAAAAATTAAAAGTGATATTTCAATTAATGATTGATTAAAAATTGAAATATTTTTTATTTTGAAAAGTATTGGATCTAATGAGCTGAGATTTTGCATGTTACTTTCCATGTGTATATTAAACTTTTTCTCCAAATTTGAAAAAGATTGGTCAAATAGGAAAAAGGTTCCAAAATATAGTTGAGTGTGCCCTTAAGGCGAAGATATTTCAGCCTTAGTTTCTTTAATGATAGATAATTCGAAAAAATTAAGGCACTGTTTCGAATGATGTAACAGACATTACATGGAGTAACATATCTGACAGGTAACAGACTTGACAAAGCAAACAAGCATGTGCTAACCTAAAATTTTTTTGCTTAAAATCTTCAAAATAGCAACTTAACTACAGGACACGTGCACTATTATGTCCTCTTGATCTTGATTTTATATGTTGTTATTTGTGGAAAACACAACACAAACAGATCTGACAGAGTAAAAACGCACGCTTAGACTAAAACACAAAGCAAGAGTTTGACACACAAACTCGCCAAATCAAAATGGGTGAACATAGCAGTACAATCAAAATGGGTCTTTGTGCATCATCTTGGCTTGTGCTGACATCTGTGGGATTTCTTTTTCAACTGTGTATCCATAGGAACAGAATGGTGTAACAGACCTGACTGACTTACTGAACTAGAGTAATTATGTAATCATAAACTCAGACATAAATGAAGACGTTTTGATAATATCAAATGTTTCTTTAATTTTTTTCTCAATTACATTATTAAACAAACCTTCATCTGGACATAATGATGCTCCATTTTAAAAACTTAACTAGTATGGACACGGCATTTTAGCTGTCAGTATGAGAATTTTATTTTATTCTCGTGAAATATTTCACATGAAGGAAATAATTCTCGTGAAGTTTTACATTAGTATTGAAACTACAGTACTCACTGTTAGGAGTTTGTAACTCTATCGTTATAAATGCAATAATGGGAAGGGTAAGAATTGATGGACATCATTTGTATACAAATTCTGTAAATGACCCATTTATTATCGGGTAGACATCTCACTTGGTTCTTTGGTTTGCATTTCAATGACTCCCGTTATAATGCCACGTACTTTCGTTCTTTGAAAGCAAAATGGGTTAAACATTTTGAATTATATTTTGCAGTTCATTTTGAATAATTTTTCAGAAACGTCTATGATATACAATACAAAGATTTATTTTCAAAGGACAACCTAATACAGAAACATAACATCTGTTGCAAATGTCATCTACAACAACTTCGATGAATTAAGGTTTCAAGGTATATCCTTATAACCCAATAAAAAAAAGGTATATTCTTAACTAATACATTATGGTGCACATCTTTTGGACACAGAAAAGGCGTTAGTAACTGGATAATAAGAATATGGACGCAAGCAAATCAGATAGTATACATTAAAGACTGTAAGCATCTCTTCATATAGTATTTTACATGGATTTTTCAGTTTTATTTTTATACTAGCCGTACCCGTGCGCTCCGCTGCACCCGTTAGAACTAAATATAAAGTAATTACATAATTAAAATAGGACATCTGGTCCAGGGAACATTCGTGTTTGATAGAAGAATAAATCGTTTAATATGTTACTTAATTTAAATTGTATTCAAATAATTAAAATGCGATCATTTTGGTCCAGAGACCACTCATTTGGTGCAATGACAATTCCTTTAACATGTTTCTTAATTGTTATTACATGCAACCATAGTTTAATGAAGATTGACATATATTTTAGTTTTAATGTGTATACTTTATATTACTTGCTATATGTTTCCATTGAATTATGGTAATAACTTAATTTTAACCATTGTTTTCTACGTTTTTAGTAAATGGCGCTTGGCCCACTATGGTTCTGAACCCTTCAAATAACTTAAATAGTGATACAGCATATATAGTGATACACAATTATATTTCTTTCTATCAAGTTTTCTGTGCAAAAGAATCTATTTTAATCTTACCTGTCCTCAATTCACTCAGAAGTTACTGTAATAACATTATAGCATTATGTCCATACAGAGAAACTACCCTTTCCAATGGTGAAATAATAATTAATTATGCAAATCGGTTAATTTAGCTTCAGATATTACTTCATACAAACACAGAAACATTGTCTGTGGGCTATGTTTAATAGGTTTCGATTGTTGCTGTCCAAGGCCCCTTATAGACGAAGTCATTTGTTTCTATTTCATTGCACGCCAATAGGTGGCATCGTTATTTTAATTTTAAAACTCATTTATCTCATTAAATATCAGTCCTATCAAACTTTTGCTTAGAATAAATCTTATCGGAAATTATTTTTAAAAAATTTTGTTATGTAACATTTTCCAGGAAAATCAATAATAAGGGAGATATTTCGATTTATTTAATTCAAGCCCCCTTATAACCTCCCTTTTCAATAAAGAATTTTGAATGTCATATAGCCTAAAATCTAAGTTACAACGAACTTAATTTATATTCCAATTTTCGTCGAAATCCGTTCAGCCATTATCGCGTGAAAAGGTAACAAACATACAGACAGACAGACATACAAACAAAAATTTCAAAAAAGCGATTTTCGGTTTCAGGGTGGTTAATTATATATGTTAGGACCAATTATTTTTGGAAAAGCGAAAATTACCAGAAAAATTTCGGCTACAGATTTATTATTAGTATAGATATTGTATTTTTTATTGTAGAGGCTCATGTACTTATTTAGGGATGATATTGCAGCATATAAAGTTGTATCTGAAGATGTCGGCATGCCCGACCAAAACGTTAATACAGTATTAAATTATGTAATATAAGGACTTGTACCTTACACATATAGAAAGTAAAGTCACTGACTGAAAATAAATCTTTGTATTGTATTTTGAATTATGCTCATTTGAATTTATCTGCAATTTTCCCCTTAGACTTTATTCGCCATTATCAAATACGAATTTCTTTTTCACACAGTTGTGATTATGATAAATTCTTGGCACACGCTTCATCCACGCCCACAGCTGCATAATTTAAAGACAGCCACATTCATTACAAATGCGCTACAGAATAAAAAAGTTTCACATGCAGTTAGTAACACTGAAAGTGTGACGTAATGACTGCGGATGTTGACATAAATCATACTGTGATGAAGGCTTGCGTGCGAGGTCGTTGTGATAAAGTGAACACAGATGCAGGTTAACCCCATCGATTTTATATGGGCACAATAGCGATTATGTATTGTTGCTTTATTTGTCTGTGAGTAATGTGTAAGAGGCAACTGTAGTGTCCCTTTTATATCGCTCTCGTTAACCAGAGTATAGATTGCCACTTCAGTCTTCGTACGTCTCTAAAAGTAATGAGTAGGGAGCGGATTTTTGTGTGCTAAAAATTTAAATATATTTATTTTTATGTGCTAAAAAGTACGAAAATATTTGCTAAAAATAAAGAAATATATTTTTTTTTAATATGACAAAAATACCTTACTTAGTTTGGAAAAAAAAATGTTACTAGGTACTCACCAACCACACTTGAGTGCTAGTAGTTGGCCGAGAATTGCAGTGAACAACAAAGGTCATCTCCAAATTCTCCATCACAAATGCTTGCCGATTATCTCTGAACAACGACTTATACTGTGAAAACGATCTTTCCACATCACAGGACGTCAGACGTGCATATTTAAAGAGAGGAATGTCACAAACACAAACATCGTCAATTTCACCTACAGGCACACCCTCCAATACTTGAGCAAATTTACACATTTTTTATATCCACTGTTTTCCCAAACACGTTCTGGAATTTGTCCCTTAGTACTTGTACTTCTGAACCTGGTAGCGAGTCTAGTTTAATTTCCACGGCACGCACCTCCCTGTTTCAGACAACAGGTTTTTGGATCTATCGAGTTTTTTATGGTGTCACATAAAAAGCTTAGACTTCCTAATAGGAAAGCCATATCGTTTTTAAACAACCATCTTTCAGTACATGTTGAAGGATATCGATTGACGAAGCCCGTTAACAGGGAATCACAACAAGATAATATATATTGCCTTGCGAGAGGCGAGAGATTTGTTTAAATTAAATAATGTTCATACCCGAGCTCTTATCTGTTGTGTTTCACAAACAAAGCGTGGAATGAAATCATCTTCAGCAACAATAAACATTCCTAATTATGTGTTGCAAGATCTCTCCTCCTTGTCCATGTTAATTTATTCTCTGATAATAACACTGATATGCTGCCTAGCAGTTCTCAGAACTTGAGGCGATACTATTACGAAAATGGATCACGGATACACCACACAGCACTTAGAAACACGAAGCAACCAAGAATTCTTAAAAAGATAACGTACTTCTGAGTGATATAATTGGTTTAGTTTTAAAAATTCCTTGTAAAAAAATTATTTAAGTAAAAAAACTCCAAGATTTATGTGTTTATAATAGATTTCCTGAAAATATGTATTTACATAATTTTTTGTGAAAATATGTGTTTTTATGTGAAATAAAATTCGGGTTTTAAACTTGAAACTTCATGTTCGGAATTTTTAACTTTGTTAATTGTGTTTTATCACACGCAAAAAAGAATATTTAATTACATAGAAATCCGATCCTTAGTAATGAGTTCCTACGAGAATAACCAAGATAGGAAAGTTCTGCGAGTAAGGGAAGTGACACAGAACAGGGACAAAGTCTTGAGTACAGGAGGTCGATGTACTACGACACGAAATTAATACACGTAATAAACATATAGACCGAGCCAGATGTTTCAGGCGGTAGAGTTTGAGACTCGCATTCCGAAGGTTCTGAGTTCAAACCCTGAGTTAACATAACAGTTAGAAAATAACTCATTTATGTATGTATTTATTAACACTACAATTGGGTATACACCCGGTGGCAGAGTTATATATATATATATATCATATATATATATATATATATATATATATATATATATTTTATATACTAATAATAATTCTGTAGCCGAAATTTTTCTGTAATTTTATTTTCCAAAAATAATTGGTCCTAACATATATAATTAACCACCCTGAAACCGAAAATCGCTTTTTTGACATTTTTGTTTGTATGTCTGTCTGTCTGTATGTTTGTTACCTTTTCACGCGATAATGGCTGAACCGATTTCGATGAAAATTGGAATATAAATGAAGTTCGTTGTAACTTAGATTTTAGGCTCTAAGGCATTCAAAATACTTAATTTAAAAGGGGGGTTATAAGGGGGCCTGAATTAAATCGAAATATCTCGCTTATTTTTGATTTTTATGAAATATGTTACATAACAAAAGTTTCTTTAAAAATGATTTCTGATAACTTTTACTCTCTGAAAAATTTTGATAGGACTGATATTTAATGAGATAAATGAGTTTTAAAATTAAAATAACTGCCATCTAAGAATGGTGTATTGAAATAAAAAACAAATGACTTCGTCTATAAGGGGCCTTGGACACAACAAGGAAAGCTATGAAACATAGCCTACAGACAATGTTTCTGTGTTTGTATGAAGCTAAATTAACCGATTTGTATAAATAATTATTATTTCACCATTGGAAAGTGTAGTTTCTCTGGATGGACATAATGCTATAATGTTATTACAGTAACTTGTGAGTGAATTGAGGACAGGTAAGATTAAAATAACTTCTTATGCACAGAAAACTTGATAGGCTATTCTGTATATTCATTTCCTGTATTTCTTATAATAATGTTTATGAACATATTCATTTTTATCTCAGAGAATTAACGATAAAAACAACGAGAGTGTATTGATTTAGTATGCAGTAATAGTACGTTAGCTTAGCAATCCAATATTTTATAATTCAAATTTTAACTATGCTCAATTGAATCGTGTTAAAATACATAAAGTACATATGCAATAAATTCAATGCAAAAATTGGGTAATGAGCCAAGCAGATTATGTTGCGCTGTTGTAAAAGTTGTTCCTCCTGAGATTCAAGAGCTCACAACAAATTAAAAACTTTCTAATTCGAGTACATCCGTTATCAACACGCTTTTTCATAATATAATATAATATAAACATAATAATAAATCTCTAGCCAAAATTTTCTGTTAATTTTCGCTTTTCCTAAAAAAATAATTGGTTAATAACAATTAAGAAACATGTTAAAGGAATTGTCATTGCACCAAATGAGTGGTCTCTGGATGAAGATGATCGCATTTTAATATTTTAAATACAATTTAAATTAAGTAACATATTAAACGATTTATCCTTCTATCAAACACGAATGTTCCTGGATCAAATGTCCTATTTTAATTATGTAATTATTTTATATTTATTTCTAACGGGTACGCCTAGTATATATATATATATATATATATATATATATATATATATATATCTGTGTGTATGTATGTATTTATTCACACTGCAATGGGTATACACCCGATGGCAGTGGTAACTAATTACACTCAATAATGACAATAATAAACACAATTAATAAAAAATACAATTAATAATAATAATACTAATAATTTAATACTAACAATAATTTATAATAATAATAATAATAATAATAACAATAATAATAATAACAGGGAACATCCTAAATTAAATGAAGCACGATCACTTAAAATAACATTTAAAATAAATCTAATTTGTGTCTTAAACCTAAGTTCGAACTAAAACCCACGAGTATGATATGTTGATATCTGCACAAGTACCTTTCAACACTACACTCATTTCGCTGTCAACTCACTCACTGCACTGGAACTACGACACATTTCACTGATTCTATCCTGATTTCACTAACACTTCAAAACCTTTCACTGTTCAAATACTTTGCACTGCCACTATAAACTATAAAGCTTCCCTGACAGGAACACGTTTCACTTACACAACACACTTCACTGACACAACATAATTCTTCACTTCAATCTCAAAATATCATTTACACCCTTTAAGTACTGAGTATAATTACCGTCTATTAGTAAAGTCCTTAAGCCTATTTTTAAATACGTTTTGGTTATTGGTAAAGCATTTAGTAAGTCTGCAGGTAATGAATTCCAGTCCCTGATAGTACGATTGAGAAAAGAAAACTTCCCAGTGTCCGTCCTCTGTCTTCTTTCCTTCAATTTATAAGAGTGGTCGTTCCTTGAAGAGTAATTTGGCGGCTGCAACCTATTTTTTACAATAATACAATATATACAATAATACCATTATAATTCTACAATAATTACAGCAATAAAAGCAAAATAAAAAAATAAAATAAAATAAACCTAACTTTATTCCTAACTTTAAATAAATAGATGCAATAAACCTAGGGCTATAAATAAAAACTATTCTATAATAAAACCTACAGTAAGCAAAAGTAAACCTAACTTACAAGTACTTCTATTTCACCCAACTATTACCAATTTAAATAATTATCAGCTTAATTAATTACATATCAACTTAATTATATATCATCTTAATTAATTACATATCACCTTAACTTATTTACATATCAACTAAATTATATATCAACTTAATTAATTACATGACACAACCTAGATAATTACACTGCACCTAATTACATTCAGTCTAATCTTCTCAACCTTTCCTTAAATGTATTAATTTTGAGGGGATCACCCTGAAAGATTGCCGCAAGTAAGCTGTTCCAGTCTACTGTTGTGCGGTTAACAAAGGAAAATTTTGCCACGTCCGTTCTTTGTTTTCTACATTTAAACTTCCTAATAAGATGAGCCCTGGCATAAGTATGATGGTGTTGCTAATCTAGCATTGATGTCGGTCCATGCTTTGTGTCCCATTTCTGCCTTAAACAATGCGGTGAGTCTGGTTTTTCGTCGCCTTGATTTGAGAAATTCCCACCATAAGTAAGGTGGCGGTAAGGTTTATAAGTCAATATCGAAATTGGAAACAGAGTTGGCAAACTTGCAACCTCGAAAATCACTACAATCCACTAGCATGATATGTAGTAACAGGGGAAAAAAGGTTAGGTTTCACAGTTATTTACTTACTGGCTTTTAAGGAACCCGGAGATTCAGTTCCCCCCTCACATAAGCCCGCCATCGTCCCTATCCTGAGCAAGATTAATCCCTTCTCTAT